>JASDQU010817001.1:11491-24229 GCA_032191745.1 Picea mariana | reverse complement strand
TTAGGGAATTGATTTTGGTGAGATTTTTTCTCATGTTGCCAAGTTAACTTCTATAAGATTTATGTTATTTGTTGTTGTTGCATTTTATTTTGAATTAGAACAAATAAATGTGAAGAAAACATTCCTGCATGGGGATTTTGAAGAAGAAATCTTTATGAAGCAGCCAAAAGGATTTGCTCTGAAGGGAAAGAAGAGATGGTATGGAAGATGAAAAATTCCTTGTATGGTTTAAAACAATCACCAAGGATGTGGTATCAAAAATTTGATACTTATATGTTGGGACTTGGCTTCACAAGAAACAAAGAGGATCACTGTGTGTATTTTAAATTAATTGGCGATAATTTGATTTATTTGGTCTTATATGTGGATGACATGTTGCTGATAGGAAACAACAAGGAGATTACCCAGGATGTGAAAAATCAGTTGTCCTCTAAATTTAACATGAAGGATCTCAGTGCTTCAAATTTCATTTTGGGCATGGAAATTAAAAGAGATCAGAAAAAGAGGAAAATCTCGTTAAATCAGAGAAAATATGTCGATACAATATTGTAGAGGTTGAATATGCAAGAATGTAGACCGGTCAAGGTCCCTATTATTGTTGGTGTAAAGTTATTTGTAGATCAGTGTCCCAAGGCACAAGAAGAGGAGAAGGACATGCCTCATGTTCCATATGCAAGTGTAGTTGGCAGTTTGATGTATGAAATGGTTTGTAATACACCTGACATTGCACATGCAGTGGAATTTTTGAGCAGGTATATGTCAAAACCAGGGAAGGAGCATTGAACAACAGTAAAAAGGGTTTTCAGGTATTTGCGTGGCACTGCTAGCTATGGATTTTTCTACCAAGGAAGATCAGGATTGGACAGAGTGTTGGACATACATGGCTTTGTGGATGCAGGCTAGGCTAGAGATATGGATCATAGAAGATCTACAATCGGGTATGTGTTTAACCTATTTGGAGGAGAAATCAATTGAATGAGAACAAGATAGCATGTAGTGGCAGTTTCAACTACAGAAGTTGAATACATGGAAACCACTCATGCAACTAAGGAAGCAATATGGTTACAAAGATTGTGTTCAGGTATTGGGTTGGTACAACAAGATGTAAGGATAGATTGTGACAGTCAGAGTGCAATTTTTCTGGTGAAGAACCCAGATTATCATTCAAAGACAAAGCATATTGATATTCAATATCACTTTCTGAGAGACATGGTTGAAGAAAATAAAGTGTTGTTGATGAAGGTGGACACTTTGAATAATTTTGTAAATTCATTAACAAAATTTGTGAGCACTAAGAAGTTCTCTTGGTGTAGAAGATCCATTGGCATTGCTGCCCTGGATTGTTGAATATGTAACCTTATAACCCCCTATATGCAAAGAAAAAAACAAGTGGGAGAAAAAAACCTCCCAAAAATGGACATGAAAATCGAGGCGACACGAAAAAAGAGAAAAAAATGCGACACATTTCCCGAGGCAAAAAAAAAATTCTTCGGGGAGATGCCCCCAAACCCTTGCACGCCCGACACAATGTAGCAAACACTAAAGCTAGTTGTGCAAAGAATATAACACATGCCCAACAATAAATATATACCACATACCATTGTATATGTATACCTATATAACCAAAGTTTCTTAATGTGTTGTCACACAAAAGGAATATAAATGCTTCTTGCATAAGCTATCAATTTAACAACTTGATATACTTTGAAGGTCATAGATTTAAAGTGAATATGATTTTTAAAGTGGATGTAATCATAAAACATAGCCTATTCTTTGCAATTTTTGTAGGTACCATGTTTAATATTGTCATGATGCTAACTAATAAGCATATTTGTATATAAGACAAACCTTTTTCATCATATAAGAACTGTGGATCAACATAGCATAACTTTGAAGCTTCATAACTAAAATAATCATACCATTGATATAAAGATATGCAAATGTGCCGAGGAAAATGCTTGAAAATAAAAATTTATGTGTTTTATTATAGGGGACCCCACCTATTAATATTATATCATAAATATAGAGGTAGGAATTGCAATCATTTGAAGACTTTTAATAATAGGTGACACGATTTTGAGTCAACACATCCTAGAATCTAGAAAGGGAAGGACTGGTCATAGGTAGTCTTTATGGAGGATTTGTTGAGAAAATTTTAGTGCCATTAAAAGTTGATCCATTAATTATTTCTATTGATCCTATTAGGGTTGTCTCCCTATAGTAAGTAATGGCAATTTAGAATAGTTATGTTTCTCAACATTCAAAGGATGTTGATGTGTGTGGATGGCTAGTTGAAGATATTTTATGTCCTAGTAGGAGGTGTAAATTAGGGAGAGGCCCATGTGATGATATTTTTATGGTTAATCAGAAGGCATGGCTTAATATCCTATCTATTCCTTGAGACCTATCTCTCATAATTCAACTAGAATTATTTATGTTGATGTTTGTGATCTATGCTTTAATCCTAAAAGGGAAATATATAGGATAATGGAGGATATAACTCTATCTAAAAAATTTGAAGTCCCATCCATCATAAAAAAATCTTCAAGATAAATTATTAAATCCTCAAAAACTCCTATGGAAGACATAGGTTTGAGAGATATTTAAGGGGCATTAGGGTTAGGTCTATGTGAAGACTCTATTCAATCCACTCATGGGAGAAATTAAAACATGGCTCAAAATAAAGTTGAAAGGGATATTTTGTTAGGTAAACATTAAACAAACAAAGGGGCATTTAAAGGAGGGGTTGGTCTCCTACACTAGAAAACAAGCCCTTGAACATATAGTAAAACTACATAAACATGGCATCCTTTTAATCTGATAAGCTATGGATGAAGGAGACAACATAAAAGGAATGTTAGGTAGTTTAATGAAAATTTGGGATCTTTTAGATTTATATTATTTTGGAGGATCGTGGGGAGTTGTGAGAGGGTGTAATTATAAGTCCTTGAAATTATTGAATTATTATTTGATCCTTAAAAGAATATGGACATAATTTCATTCCTTGGACATAAGGAAATATTACTCACTAGTTAATATTTACGGTCCTTATAAAAATAGGAGAGAGTTATAGGATGTGTTGTTTTCTCAAGGTTTTATGAGGAATGAAAATGTAAAACTTGTAATTTACAGAGTTGAAGTGTGGGAAGAAGATTCCCGACTAGACAATTTGGCAGACTATATTTGTACAAAATATAAGAATAAGGCCTGTTGTCCCATAGAGACACCCACCACCAAAAACATTTCCTTTGGAACCTCTAAGTAAAAAATATCTATCCAAATCAATTTTCTACACTTATATTGAATTAAATCCTTTGATTTTTATACTAGGTTTCTTATTTTCCCTACTACAAGTTCTTTTTATAAATTCTCCTTAAGTTCCATGGGCCTAAATCCTCTACACCTTGGTAGCGGTGCTAGAGGGTCCCCTTATGGTTGAGGAGATGGGGATAAATATGAGGAAAATAATGAAAGTAAGAAAAGGATGAAAGAAGAAGGGTAGGATGAAGAGGGATCATAGTTTGAGATGCTCAAAGTAGGAAAGACAAGAAAAAATTGTATATGACCCTAATATATCTAGCCTACCCTTAGTTTTGAGAACCACTCCTCATGTTCCCAGAATTAACTCTAATTATTTAGTTCCTCATACCCCCATGAGTGTAGAACCCATGTTTCCCACAAATTGTAAATATTATTATTACTGTGAACAAAACTTTAGACAGATCTTCCATATGAATGTTGGATCGACAATGAACCCTTCCATAGAAATTAATGTATATATATATTTTATTAAATGAAAAGGAAATTAGTGTCATGACTGCTGAAAGAGGGTTTCCAGATAGATCATGATGCATGAGAGGGATGGAAGGGGAACCAATAATGGTGAGTTGACCCCTTCCAGGCCGATACCCTGCTGGATATTAATGCACAGCTCCAGAACAACATTTTGGCCTAGAAAAACTTTATTACCAGTCAGGATGGTAGTTGGGAAGTATTCCCTCAAGAGTCAATGAGGGATATGGGTAGATTACCATCTGAAACTTCTTGACCTGAACCACGAAATCGTGTTGGGAAAGGAAAGAAAAGAGAGGAAACTCATGGGAAGAGGGACGAAGCAGAAAAAAAGACACACAAATGGATTGAAGGACCAATAGAGAATAAAAATGTGTGAGTATCTCTAGTTCGGAGCAATAGAATTGTGAATAAAATGTTCTGGTTAAAGGAGTGCTTAGATAATGTTTTCTAATCAAGATGATAAACAAAGTGGCAGTGATTGAGTGAGAAATCACAACAGAATCCCTTGCTTGGTGGATAGAAAATTGGATTGCCAGGTTCCCGTGGGAAAAGGAGAGTAACCTTTGTTCCTTGTTGTTGTTGAGATCAAGCAGAATCCCTCTCATGGAATCATGATCTATCTAGGGGGTGTCCAATTGAAGAATGCTACAAGATAAATTGTGCATGTAGGTGGGTGGAAAAGGGAACCCATTTCATCAATTACCAACTAAATTCCAATGCTTCAGATAAGTGTGACTCTGAGTTTTATTTACCTTTACTGTTTTGTTGTAATAGGTAATTCCTTGAGTTAGATGATGGAATGATTATTTATCTCGTTGAATTGTAGAGTTTGTGGCTATGATGGGCTAGCAGTTTGGGAAGTTTGAAGTATAAATCAAATCTCATATTATGTCAATGGCTTCTTGTTTAAACATATTTACTAAAGGATACCTATGATTAATGGGTTTTGAAAGTTATTTGGATATAAGGCAAGATGGCCTCTGTTTGAAACTATATATGTGCTAATTCCCCCAATGGACAGACCCAAGGATAGAATCCACAAATCCAAATTCGGGATGGATTCTATAGGACGGTCTTGAACTCGTCAATCCCTTGATATTTCCTTCCCTTCTATAGGTTATGATTTATGTAGGTGAAAGGTGCTTCCTTGAAACCATTTTTTTCGAGTGACCATGGGTTCAATTCTATGGGATTAACTAAAACTTAGATACGATTCAAGAGTGTAGCTCTTGGGGCTTGTCGAGTCCCATATGATTAGGACCTGGAACCTGTCGCTACACCCAAAAAGGAGCTAAGCCCTTTGGTCTTCGAGACTTCATGGATCCGGGACTTCAAGACGTTGGAATCTCACAACATCCACTTTTTTCTGAAGGTAACCTATTGGAACAATGATTGGATGACTTGAACGACAACTGGCGGTCCCGTACCTATTATCATGGTGTCCACCTTATCGTTAAATGCCTACCAAATTTTAACCGCAAATATTTCCTTCATTGTTGATCATGATCACAGATCAACGACGTGATCCTTGTTGGCACTTGACCAAGTTTTGTGATAACATTGGTCATGTTTGACCATTTTTGGGACTTCAATAGGATGGTCGAAGATGGAGCGTCTAGGTGGAGTGGAGATTGTAGGATATCACTCATTTTGTGGGCTTGTGAACCTAGCAAAGGGATTTTAGGGTTTATGTAACGGGTATGGGATGTTGGCCCATGGGTTTACCCATGTTTAGGCCTTATTGTAATTGTATAAATAAGTAGCTAAGTGATGAAATATGTAGTGTGGATTAGTGCATGATGAATTGTAAGAGGTTTTGTGCAAGAGAATGTGTTAGGACTTGCAGAGCTAAGTGCAAGTGATTGTAAGAGGCTTTGTCTAGACAGACTGTGTAAGGATTTGTGCCATCAAGGAGTTGTCTCTGTGCCTTGATTTGATTATGAGGAAGGTGGATCTAGTGCGTTGTGCGCAGATCACCTTTCCAGTGCGAAATTTGGCTCTGTGGCTTTGTGCACAAGAGCAGACGCATGTAAGAGATTGCAGAATAATAAAGAAGAAGAAGAAGAAGTTGGTGGACATAGCCCCACACTGGGGTGAACCACGTATATCCCGTGTTGATGTGCTTTGTGCGATGTTGTTGATATTGTTTATGATGTTTATCTATTAGTGTATTGATCTTTATATATGTTGGATGGATGTATGGATGCTTAGTGATATATTGATGATAAATGAATGCTACATCTGATCTAATGCTATGTGCTAAGTGATGGGAAGTACTTGATCTTTATTGTTACTAAGTTGATTTGTATTAAGGGTTTGATCTGGGATGTGAATGAGATTCAAGAACTAGTGCATATTGTTGGATAAGTGCTTTGTTAAGTGTTTTAATCATAAATTTGTGTCCCAGCTTGGTTGTAGACACCTGAGTCCTACAACCCCCCTGCCTCTACCTCAGGTGAGACTTCATCTTCTTCTCAGGTGTTGCCAAAAGGGTTGGTAGTTAGGTTTTTTTTGGTGTGTTGTTGAAGCATTGAACCCTGGGTCTGCCCCTACCCCAACAAATGGTTCCATTGCTGGGACCTGAAACTATGATTACTGGGAACTGAAGAAAAAAGAAAGCTTTGTGCGTATATCTGTTGTTGTAGTGCTCAGTATTGTACTTAACTTTTGAAGCTCAATGCTAAGAAAGGAACCCGATCTGAAGAAAAGAGGTAAGATCTTAAAGCTTTGTGCTCTGGTCAAGGTAAGATAAGTGGAAATTTTTGATTCAAAAGTTTGAATCTAGGTATGTTTAATAGATCTTGTCCTAGTTTGAAAATTAGGGCCCAGATAGAAGAAATAATTGATCCAAATAAATATGATAGAAATAGAGAGAGATATGTTATTCCAATGCATAGAAAGAATTTTTGGACTAATAAGTGGATGCATGAACCTAGAAAGAATTTTTGTAGCATGCAGGTCCATCACTGTGATCCCAGTGTGCAGTACAGGAAAGGATGGGGATCATTTAAAAGAAAGAGAGGATTGACACTGTGTTATAATTGTAGAAGACTGAGACATCTTGCTAAGGAATGCCCTGGTATAGGCCCTCTTTGTCTTTGTTGTAAATCTATTGGTCATGAGGTTGAGGATTTCCCTAGGATGATTGCTAAAGTTGAAAATATGAACATGAGACAAGAAGACTATAAAGAAGGTCAAGAAACTAAGGATATCTTAAAGAATCATACAGAAAAAGAGTCAGAGACTATGTTAATACAGTTAAAAGAAGAAATGGATGATCACAAAGACATAAATTTACCAGATATCCTGAAAGAAAAACAATGCATAGTTACAAGAATCGAAGACTTCGACATAGACCGTGTCTTAGATAAAGAAACACATGTGAATATTATGCTAGAAAGCACTTGGGAAATTTTGGGAAAGCCTATTATGATACCTTCATTGGGAAGGATAGGCTTGTTTAAGGGAAAGATCATAAACCTATGTGGAAGAGTTACTAATATACCTATGATTGCTCATGAAACAACGACTGAAGAAGAATTTGAAGTCATTAAGTTTGTTGAGAACAATGCCCCTTTTTCACTTTTGTTAGGAAAGGCTTGGATTGAAAAGGATCAGATCAGAAAGAAAGTAGAGGAGGAAGCCACATAACAAAAAAAGAAAGAACTAAGAGACTTCATAGCCAAAAAAATAGAGCACCTAATAGAAGAACAAGAGGATAAGTTTAAGCAAAAGAGGGCAAGAGAAGTCGCTGTCAAAGTTGAAAGAACAAAAAAAGGTTTAAAGGACCTGTCCATGCAGGAAAGAAGTGCATCCACCATGGAAATAGTAAGAGAAGAGGTATTACCTTTGAACCCTTTGAAAGAACATCGACAATGTGAAGTTACTACGCTAAGAGAAGATAAGAATAAGAATGGAAAGAGGAATCTAAAGACTCAGATCACAGGAAAGAAGGCAAGAAATCTTAGTAAGAAGAAAGCAAAGTTACAAAAACTACAGTAAGTTCCAGAGAAGACTTTGCAGGATGCAGGCTTGAGGAACTTGAACCTCTTCAAAATACTAGAACCACGCAAAATGGGACTTCGCCATGACGAAGCTATATGACCATTGGAGGCATCCTGACCGTTAGAATGATGCTCCAGAATGGATAGAAACACAGTTATTGCTAGAAAGACTTCCATTGCACCGTTGAGACCGTGCCATAACAGACAGATGCACATTTATGGACACATTCTTTCCTGTTGGAGGGATCCATTATGATGCTTGCCTATTTAACCCGTCGGATGTTGCGCTGGGACCACTTTTTGCAAACCGTGATTATATAAGATAACTGAGAATCCATTGTATCACATTGTGCTTTTTAGACTTCTCCATCTATGTGATCACCTCACTTGTCTGTTCGCCTACCCAATTTATTTAGTTACAAGTGTGAATGTCGGGCGAACGTAGCATAGTATAAAATTCTGTGGAGGATATTGTTGTAGACCTCATGAATGAGATAGTCATTTCTGTAGGAATATAGGCATCGTCAACTAGTGGATTGCAAGCATCCCCTTCGACTGCACGTCATTCTAGCTGAATTGCAACTGATAAGCGAAGAAAACACCGTGACGATCTGGCTAACGTGAAGTAGATCCTGCCAGTCTTTCCAAAGTACATACCACCTTTGGTTGGCACGGTGAATCACGATAGTATCCCGCTTGATTTCGAATACATGCTGATCACTATGTACCTCTTGAAGGGGATACACACAGTTGGACCCTAGTTAGGACATATCCTAGATCTAAAGAACAATGACTTCAACCTTGGAGACCAGAAAAACTATGCAATGCTCATGCCTCATCGGTATTTGATGAATATGATTGGGAAGAAGCAACACATAGTCTCCCAACCATGGATAAAGGAGCTCGTGCAATCGACAATCTTGAATGTAATGAAGATCCCCCACTTCGATCGACATCAAGAGGTTAACGCTTGCATTAAAATCCTCCTGTCGTGCTACCATGGAGGGTATTTGTGGCTTGAAAAGTGTGTGACGGTGGATCCGACGCTGATCCATCTCTTTACAGGAATAAGCATGCAGGGACCGGACCCTCAATAGTTCTACCCAGGGAAGGCTGCAGATCGCTCCCTGGCACAGTTTATAATGGAATACTATGGCGATGTAGAGAAGGGAAAGAGAGGCTACAAGGTAGCCTCCATCCAAGATAGTGCAGTGAGCCTAGATTGTCAGCTTATAGTTGGAAAGCTCATCAGAAAGAACCTTCTGATACAGGTCACTGGATTTGTAGTCAACCTCATAGGAAAGTGCGTTGAAGGAATGCAAATGAACTGGACAAGTTACCTCATCAACAAGTTGGATAAGGTCTGCCGCAAAGCGCACGATCAAGGATCTGAGTTTCACTTTAGTTGGTTATTAGTATTGATCACATTTGTCACTTGGAAAATGTTGGAAGGAGCATCCTTCCTGGAAGTTGAACCATCAGAGCTGTTGGCCACGAGCTTCTCCACCTTGTGGTACACAAATGATATGGAGAAGCAGTGGAAATCAAACACAATGTTCCATTCTTACTACCTACAGCTGAAACGTGCCATTGGATCATTTCCACGAATGACCCTGAATACTTTGCATTAGTACTTGCCGCTAGCGAAGTTCTGCACAGATCGACACTTTATATACATCACTGCACGTAGGGATGAAAGCAAGGAGGAGATACAGTCCTACTATAAGTTGATCTATGAAGACATGGAAGATATCACTAAGGAATGGCCAGTGGAGTTCCTTGTACCGGTCGAAGATGTAGAATTCTCAAACCCTGACATCATCGGAAGTTCATTGGTCACCTGGGTTGAACATGTTGAACAGAAAAAAAATAAAAAAAAGGAGGAAGTCCAGAGCGTAGAAAGTGATGAGGAGGACAACACATTGGATGAAATTAGGGCCGATTCACCCACAGGAGGAGGAGGAGACAAAATGAACCAAGAAGAAGGAGGGGGAGAAGGAGACAAGCAAGAAAAAGGTGAATTTACACTACCGAAGGATCCCCTTACAGAGGTCAAGACATCAAAGAAAAGGAAGTTTTCTCCACAGAAACCCTCAGCAAGAAAGAAGACCCGAGCCAATAAGCCTCAGTCAAAGAATGTGCTCACAGTGGATGATGTTGATCTCCTTATTGCAGCTATGGAGGATGCTTTAGAGGATATCTTGCAGAGACATGAAGTGAAGCAAGAAAAACTGTATGAAATAATGGAGAAAGAGTTCAAGGACATACAACAAGCCATCTATTTGAGACGTGTAGTACCTACTGTTCCTTCATGATCAGAAAGTACAGAATTGGGGGATGAGCCCACTCAATTATGAAGGCTAGAAGATGCAACTGAGGCTTGACTTCATCGAGTCCAAGAAGAAAATGAGCAGGCCATAGAGGCCTTGAAACAAGAAAAGGAGGAGGTCTTAGAGAAACTTTGAGTTGCTCAGAAGGAGAAGGATGAAATTCAGGCCAAGTTCAAGCAGAAAAATGTGAAGATATAGGAAGAAAAAGACCAACTGCTCGTAGAATAGATTGTGATCAAAGAGGAAGTGACTAAAGAAATTCTCTCTATGCCACCGAGGAAGAAGGAGGAAGAAGAGTCAACTGAGATGCAAGTGGGGAAGCTCGTTGAGGCCATTCAACAGCTTCAAGGAAGAGTAATGGAGCTAGAAATCCAAGCAGTGTCGAGAACTCCGCAAGAAGTGCGCAACCAAAGGGAGGAAGCTGACAGGAATGCAGTAGAAAGAATCAGGGCACTTGCCTCAGAGTGTAAGAAAATAAGTGATCAAAGTGCGTAGACCTATGAGCACCTTGCAGAAGATCCAAAGATGAGGAAATTGGAAGCACAACTCTAGGAGGTGAAGCAGTAGGCATCCACCGTGTAAGCACAGATGAAGCTGCTTACTGTAGTTGAGAAGATGAAATTATCACAGGAACAACATGAAGTTCAATAGTAGATTACTGTTATCCAGAGAAAATTCATGGAAGTGACACAGAGACTCCAACCGGTGCAAGACGAAGCCTGCATGCTTTTTGAAGAAATTGAAGGACAAGTCTCATAGCTAGACCAACTGGTTGCAACAGTGGAACAATGTCTAGAAGGGACTGTTACAAAGAAACTAATTCAAGAGTTCTCCAAGTAGGAGGCTCTAGTGAAACAACAAGTCGAAGCAACTCGAGCGAAGCTCGAGGCCTTCGAAGTAGTATTACCCAGATCTGAGTGCCTCGGGACAAGTCACAGGTGAGTGTTGGGGGCCTGTTGGCCCTTGACCAATTTTTGAGAGAACATTGGTCATGTTTGACCATTTTTGGGACTTCGATAGGCTGGTCAAAGATGGAGTGCCTAGGCAGAGCGAAGATTGCGGGATATCACTCATTTTGTGGGCTTGTGGACCCAACAAAGGGATTTTAGGGTTTATGTAATGGGTATGGGATGTTGGCCCATGGGTTTACCCATGTTTAGGCCTTGTTGTAATTGTATAAATAAGTAGCTAAGAAATGAAAGAAGTAGTGTGGCTTAGTGCATGATGAATTGTAAGAGGCTTTGTGCAAGAGAATGTGTTAAGACTTGCAGAGCTAAGTGCAAGTGATTGTAAGAGGATTTGTGTAGACAAACTGTGTAAGGATTTTTACCATCAAGGAGTTGGCTCTGTGCCTTGACCTGATTTTGAGAAAGGTGGATCTAGTGCGCTGTGCATAGATCACCTGTCCAGTGTGAAGTTTGGCTCTATGGTTTTGTGCATAGGAGCAAACGCATGTAAGAGATTGCATAATAATAAAGAAGAAGATGAAGAAGTTGGTGGACTTAGCCCCACACAGGGCTGAATCATGTATATCCTATGTTGATATGCTTTGTGTAATGTTGTTGATGTTGTTTATGTTGTTTATCTATTAGTGCATTGATCTTTATATATGTTGGATGGATGTATGGATTCTTAGTGCTATATTGATGATAAATGAATGTTAGATCTAATCTAATGCTATGTGATAAGTGATGGGAAGTACTTGATCTTTATTGTTACTGCGTTGATCTGTATTAAGGGTTTGATTTGTGATGTGAATGAGATTCAATAACTAGTTCATATTGTTGGATAAGTTCTCTGTTAAGTGTTGTAATCACATATTTGTGTCCCAGCTTGGTTGTAGACACCTGAGTCCTACAACCCCCCCTACCTCTACCTCGGGTGAGATTTCATCTATTTTGTAGGTGTTTCTGAAAGGGTTGGTAGTTAGGGTTTTATTTGTGCATTGTTGAAGCATTGAACCCTGGGTCTGCCCCTATCCCAACAATCCTCTTCCATGGGTTCAACGGTGAGGATGCTACCTGAAATAACTAGTTGAACATACGGTTGATAGGACTTTGTGACTCTGTGACTTTGTGACTCTTGCGATTTCCCAACCTTTCAACCTTTTCAAAGTTTTACTGACATAAGTGGTCATGAGGGAGTGGCTACCTTTTGTAGTAGGTTACTAATTCCACTTGTTCTATCCTTCCACTACCCTCGATCAAGCGGTCGAGAAGGACCCCAAGGATATTAGATCGACGGTCCGCAAAACTTTGAGGATTCTGGGAATTTAGGAGTTCATGGTAGAATGTAACCTAGGATTTGGCCTTAAGGCCAGAGATTAATACTTAGTGAGATTAAAGAAATGCCATGATAAACCTTAAGTTAATTGGATGTGTGGGATCCTCTCTATGTTAGGTATGTGTTATATTCTTTGGATGACTAGTTCAAGTGTCGACGACGTTGCGTTGGGTGCTTAGGGGGATTTTGAGTGGGGCACTAGGCCCCCCCTTTCGGGGGTTGCAGGGGTTCGGGGGAAACTCCCATGAGAATGTTTTTCCTTGGGAAACATGTCACATTTTTTCCTTCTTTTTCATTTTTATTGTTGGGCGATTTTTCGGCACATG
>JASDQU010817000.1:10784-26546 GCA_032191745.1 Picea mariana | reverse complement strand
GAAAAAATGTGGTGTGATAAAGAGTTAGAGGAAAAAAGAAAATTAAGGTATTATAAAGATGTAATCAACCATAATCTAGAAGATCAAAATTATCTATCTGTTTTGCCAAGTGTAAAGAAAAAAATAAGCATTGCTAAGATAAGAACAAATTCTCACGAGCTCCATAGTGAAACTGAGTGTTGGTCAATTCCTAAAACGCCATGGGATGAAAGAATGTGTCACCTTTGTGACACTAAGAAGGTTGAAGATGAAAAGCACTTTCTCTTAGATTGTTCAGCCTATACCCATATTAGATCTCATTTTCAAAATATTGATCACACTACCAACCTTCCTAACCTATTAACTCAACAAAAGTATGGTGATCTTGGAAAGCTTCTCTTAATGCTTTTCGAGCACAAAAACAAAATTCTAAAAAATCACAAGTAATCACTTACCCTCTCAAAGTCCGATAGACCAATTAGGTCTTAGTGAACGTTAATTATCATCATCATCATCATCATTATAATACATTATCTAAATAATAATCCTAATTAAAGAAGGCCTTCCAAAATTGACATTTATATTTTTAATATAAAAACTTTTGTAATTAATTAAATATAATATTTTTTTTTTTCCTTATTCAGTTTTCTATGAAAAATTTTTAAACTAACATTCCCACTGGAAGGCTTCTGCAAAGAGACCTTTCTACGTTGAAGGACAAAATTGCCAAAATCTTAAACACTCTAAAATAAAAGAAAAGGTTTATGTAATTCCTTTTTCATGATGGTATATGTGTACCATCAGAATTTTGGTACAAACATAAATCTTATGCGCATCACGAGGTCAACAAGCTAAGCTCCAAACCTAAATCACACGCGCAACTTTAGATGCAAATAAACAATACTTATTTGTGCCACCAATATAATGGGTGGCCATTGTTTGGTTAAAAACTGTATTTTCACAATGAAAAAGTAGTTATGGTTGACTATTATTCCTTGGCCTTACAAGACTTCATTCTAAGAGGACACACTTTCACAATGAAAAAGTAGTTATGCTTTGAACAATTATTCCCTCGAAGTGT
This sequence comes from Picea mariana, assembly GCA_032191745.1. NCBI lineage: Eukaryota > Viridiplantae > Streptophyta > Pinopsida > Pinales > Pinaceae > Picea > Picea mariana. Next base: position 25,486 of record JASDQU010817000.1, on the reverse strand, counting down.
ATTAGGTAGAAAAACCCAATGAAAAAGTAGTTATGCTTTGAACAATTATTCCCTCAAAGTAACAGGGAGAAAAACCCAACATTTTAGAACATTGTATTAGGTAGAAAAAAATAGATATTTTAAAACTTTTATTGGTTTATTCCCTCAAAGTATTAGGTAGAAAAACCCAACATTTTAGAACCTTGTATTAGGTAGAAAAAAATAGATATTTTAAAACTTTTATTTGTTTTTTTCAATATACATAGATTTATGTTTATTATAGTTTAAATGGTTAAATTATTAATTTGATTGAATATAGAGTTATTTATATCATTTTTTAAAAGTTTGAATAACATTATAATATATAAATTAATAATAAATGTTTTATAAAATTATTTTTTTCCTATTACAAAATAATGTAATTAGACCAGAATCATTTTGAATTGATGTAATTGTAAACATTAAACACAATTCAATTATAATAAAAATATTAAGAATGTTGAATACAATTGTATTCCCAAAATTACAGTTCTAATAAACATTAAAACAGAAACAGAAAATTTCAAATTCATTAAAACTCCAAACCATGTTCAAGATACAACACCTCAAACCTGCAATGACAGCTAATATTGACTTTACAGCTATACAAACAACCTAAAAATTCAAATCTTCATAGTTTATATTTGTGACAGGAAGTGTTTAACCTCATAAAATTGATTTATACAAACAACCTAAAAATTCAAATCTTCATAGTTTATATTTGTGACAGAAAGTGTTTAACCTCACAAAATTGATTTCCATGACTAAACCACTTTCCAAAATATGAGTGTGTTCATCATCTCTTAATGACTAAACCACTTGACTAAACCACTTTCCAAAATATGAGTGTGTTCATCATCTCTTAATGGCACTTCCCCATTATCATCATGACTAAACCACTTTCCAAAATATGAGTGTGTTCAACATCTCTTAATGGCACTTCCCCATTATCGTCTCTCCTATTCAGATTAGGTTGTAATTAGGATAATGTATAGTGCTGGTATAGAACAGTGATATTATTTTGTTGAACAGAAAATTAGTTGCTTAAGACACACTCAAATACTGTCCTGAGTTGCTTCTCCCATCATGCTTGCAAAGTAAATGATCAGTTGATGCATTCAAGTAACAATATGTCCTCTAGTCAAAATCATAGGCAGATGCTCAAAAGTTACATTTAGAAATTGTTCAAAGTGGAAGCAGTCAGAAGAAGAGAATATCAAGACAGTACCATGGTCAATAAGTAAGTGTCCCTTGAGCATTGTAATATACACCATCGACAGTCACAATAATTGAGCATTGTAATATACACCATCCACAATCAGAATAATTGTACAAGCTACGTTCACAGGCAAGCCAAAAATAAGAGTACAGTGTGAACATGCTAGAATGTACCCATAACGACTTTTATATAAATTGCAAGGGTTGACAAACACATATTTGAACCGAATTTGAGGAACAAAAATGAGAACCTGGCTCAAAAATCAAGTAGAATATGGCAAAAAAAATTAAAATGAGGCGGAATTTATGTTGTTTGCCTCTTCTTGGACCTTTCGAACTGTGCAGTCTCGTGGCAGTAGAGTATCATGTTGAACTAACTTCTTTACTTGAAAGGGACTGCCAATTTCCTATCCATTAGGATATTCAACATGGAATGAACTTTGGATTCTTGCAATCCAATAATTCAATTGTCACCTCCAAAACTCTTAAATGCAGTGAGTGTATTTGAAACATCTTGAAAGCAAAGCATGCCAACCTTGCAAACTATAATGATAATCCAGATCCATTGACATTTTCGATAATCCTGCTATCAGTAGGAAATTGCTCACGAGTCTGACAACGCAAGAACCTTGCTTGTTCTACTTCTCTGATTGTCTCGGCATTCCTTGTAGCTACCACAGCTTTATATATTTTCATATCTGCATTCTGAACTAGGCAATGAACTCTTTGACGTTTTGCTGCAGCAATTTCCCTTGCAGCACGTGCAGCCTCCATAGCTTCTTCAACCCTTTCCCCTGCAGCACGTGCAGCTTCTTCAACCTTTGCATGTAAGTAAAGACCTGCATAAGCATAGGAAAAGTAATAATTAACAAATATGAAGGAACAGTTTCATTTACTAGTAAGAGGTGTTCTTTGATATGGACAATATGCTAGTAAGAAGTGTTCTCTGATAAAAGAGAGTAAGGATTTAATATTGGAAGGGGTAAATTTTGCATCATACCAACATCAGAGGAACCTTCACTGCCTGAAGTTATTCCATTAAATTGCTGCTGCATGTTTTGCATCATGCCTACAACATCAGAGGATCCTTCACTGCCTGAAGTTATTCCATTAAATTGCTGCTGCATGTTTTGCATCATACCTACAACATCAGAGGAACCTTCACTGCCTGAAGTTATTCCATTAAATTGCTGCTGCATTTCTATCCAAACAAACAAACAAAAAAGAATAAGGAAAAAGGGTTCCATATTCTTTTTTTCCTTCTCCAACTTCATATTTCTTGCACAAAATAAGTATAGAAAGACCAACCTAGAATATTGACCACATTATCTCCCATTTGTTTTTCTTTACATATGACAATAGTGAAGTAGAAACCAACTTACCAGTGGACGTTCCAGCTTCCCAATTTCTCACATAAGGTTGCCCAATGAAAGACTTCCCACTGTGTTGACCTCTAAATGTCTTCCCTCTAAGCGATTTTCCACCATGGTTTCTGCGCTTGGATGGAGATCTCTGTATGAAGTATAAAGTGTATTCATGCATACAAATGTTAGAATGAAACCCCAAATATCAAATAAATAATATTAATCATTCCCAAACAGGAGGCTCCCATTCTACCCCACATAAGTAAAATGAAAGCATAAAAGAATTGTAAGAATTTTACAACAAATTGTCACCCACCTGAAATTCTCGAATCAACGCCGTGCCTTTTTGCTCCCTTTTTCCCAGCCAATGAGCATGTATTGATGTCAAAACTTCGTCTGGTGCAAATTCAGAACAAAGTTGAAGCGCTTCAGCTACAGTCAACAAATCACACTCTTGCATGAAAGCAGCCTTTTCCAACATATCTATAATTGCCTCAAAAGTATCTTCAGACACTTCATTTTCTCTGGTGTCATAATCAGCTTCAGCACTATTGAATCGGCCAAGCCATTCTTCATCATCAGAATTCATATCATAAACAACACGACCACCGAACAAAGCCCTGCTAACTTCATCTTCTGTATGGATGTAGTTCATGGGGCGCTCAAAAGGAATACGAACAGTAGACAAATTATCAACATTTATCTCACGTACAGTTGGTATTGGAATGTTCTTGATAGAAGCAGCCCGGAGATTTCGGCAGTAGCATTCTTCATACATCTTCCTAAACAGAAACCATTGCTTTCTTTCAGTAAATTCCAAATTCCAATCTTGTCCACCGGTCCAAATTATAGGGTGGAAATTAGGATTGCCAAATGTTTGTTCCCCTGCTTTGGGAAGCCTTAGTTCATGCGCCTTGGGAATTTTTGGTTCTTGTGCCTTGTACCTAAATCTTGTCGACCCATGGAGCTTCACATTTAGCACCCATTCATTTAGGCTTAAAGCTTCCAATGCAACTTCTGCACCAGTCTCCCTCCTGCTTTGACCACGTCCAAAAACCAAGATATTTGTAGCACATCTTTGAGAATCCGATCCTACATCCTTATTCTGCTCTTTCTTGTCTTGTTGGGAGGGTCGACCGCGTCTTGCAGGCCTTTCAGATTTCAGCATTGTGCCATCTGCATTGTCAGAGATTGAAAGCGAACACCCGCTTTGACTACTTTCTATACGACCACCATAAGCAGCACCACTCTGCAGCATGTTATACTCCCTTTGGTTCTCGCGAACAAAATGGCCTTTATTTAAATCTGGCTCAGTATGACGGGATTGCAAAGAATCAACATGAGTTGTATGTCTTGAAGTCCTTCCCTTGTATGAAGAAGAAGTCACTGAATTTCCAGCAAGGTGCCATGATCTCTCATCTGTTGAGCGTCTTTGAAATTTCAGGATTGGAAATTTTAGGATAGGGAAAACAGGGGCCAGGTTCTTTTGCATTGGTAGCACTTCTGAAGAAGTTCCAGTAACATTAACATCAAACCCTGAAGACAATGCAGATGACGGTGCTATGGTATCATTTACAGCGAGGGAATTATGATCCTCTAGTGTTAGACGTTTGGCAGCAGACCATTTATCGGCCTCTAAATCTCCATCCTCGGAAACCAATTCTTGCATACGAATGGAGAGCCTTCTTTTTCTGGTTGGCTTATTTGGCACTTCCGCAGAGGACAGTGATCCATGACTTTGCGAACAATCTGGATGGATTGCTTTTCCAAACAACAACTTCAAATGCAGATACTGAAAAAAATTGGGAGAATCTACAAAGGTCGTACAAATGGATGGAACAGGCTGATGGCACTGAACAATCCTACCAAGAGGTTTTTCTGATTGATTCAAACAAACAGCGGAAACATACTGGCTATTGAATCTTTGGAATAGCGATGATGTGAAATACTGATTTTCAACACTCCTTTTGAAATCCTGTAAAGAAACAATGATATTAATTGTACTTTATCGAGTGTAAAATGCTCAACCATATCTCAAATTCTACTTAACTTCTAAAGACGAACAAGCTCGGAAAAACTCGAAGTGACCAAACAAAGACTACATGACTCGTACTTACATTTACAACTTCGGCGCCCTGCTTGTATTTACAAAGAGCTCCAGCACGAACTAAAGCTTTGCCCCTATAATCCACGCGATGAGAAGAGCAGAATAGATTTCCTAAATTGCTTTTACTGGACTCTCCCTGGATAAGAGTCTTGGAAGAGGAAACAAACCAGTTTAGTGTTCTTTTGCAATCATTCCAGTTTACACTTGCCCTATTGTGAAGGTTCTCAAAACTGCAAATGAGGGGACTCCATGCACCGTTCTGTAGAGATGAAAACCTAACAGCAATTGACTGAATAGGGCCATTTAAGTTTACAGGTCTTGCAACTCCAAACATCTCAGCAGGAAATCGACTTGCTGCTGAGCTCATCAGTGAGGCTAGAGACATGCTAAAATTACATAGAACTTCTGAGAAGGTCCCCCAAAAGCACAATTTGTGTGCATTTGACATAGTATCAAAAACCAAAAGCTCAACCTTTACATCAGAACTCATGATCATTGATTGTAAGCATTCCCATAATGGCAAATCAGTATATCTCCTAGCATTTAAAAGCACGCCGGCTTCAAATTTCTGTAATGCCATTTGAGTATGGCACAAAGAACTTGACGGTTCGGAACCAGCATTCAAAAACCGAAACACGGTACCAAGAAATACCAAAAGTTTCTCCCAGCTCAATAATTTTGCACATTCAATATTTTTCCCGTCACTTGTACTAATATTTACAGGACACATTTTATATAACTGCAAGACAGATGAAATACATTGCCAATATGAAGGTTCTCTTAAATACAGCGGAGACATATGTACCTTGAGATCTGTACTCGTATTCGACCTTTCCGGTACATGCTTCAAATTAGTGGAACAAGATGTATCGTCTCCAAAATTAGATACATCCTCATCAAACCTGTAATTTGGAATCATATCATAGCTAGATGGTCTAGAATTCGCAGATTCTCTTTCACCATGAATTCCCCTGCAGACCTCTTTTCCCTTGGCGTTGTGAGACACAGCAGTCTCCTCCAAACTACATGTGCGGACCCTCTTAACAGGAACTTCACTGCATTCAGTGGAAGTGCCCTTGCGAGGACGCTTTCGCGCATAAGTAAAAGGCATTGTGTTACCTGCAGATGTGGCAGTTTCTAAAGAACTCTCTTGACCTGCGTTGCTTCTAGTACAATCATCAAACCTGCTGGAGAAAGTAGAAACACTAGCATTGTCGATGTTACTCTTCAAGCTCCGAGGGAAATTTTGGAATTCTGAATTCATTGGCGCCTTCTCTAACTCCGTATCACTGCAATCCGCCAATGCCGAAGCTCCAGTGGCAGCATGCTCATCTCCCCTTCTGCCCATACAGGTCTCCCCAACTCCACTGGCATTGCCGATGTTAGTCTTCAAGTTCTGAGGGCAATTTTGGAATTCTGCATTCATGGGCGCCCTCTCTAAGTCCATATCCCTGCGATCCACCAATGCCGAAGCTCCCATGGCAGCATGCCCATCTCCCCTACTACCCATAGATGTCTCTCCCACTCCACCAGCATTATCGATGTTAGTCTTCAAGTTCTGAGGGCAAAATTCGAATTCTGGATTCACGAGCACCTTCTCTAAATCGATATCATTGTGATCCGCTAATGCCAAAGCTCCAATGCCTGCATGCCCATCTACCCTGCTACCCATACAAGTCTCCCCCACTCCACTAGCATTGTCGATGTTACTAATAAAGTTCTGAGAGAAATTTTGGAATTCTGCATTCACGAGCCCCTTCTCTAACTCCATAGCACCGCCATCCGCTAATGTTGAAGCTCCAATGGCAGTATGCTCATCTCCCCTGCTACCGATACAGGTCTCCCCCACTCCAGGAGAATTATGGATGTTAGTCTTCAAGTTCTCGGGGCAATTGTGAACTTCTGCATTCATGGGCACCTTCTCTAACTCGATATCACTGGGATCCCCCAATTCCCCAATGGCAGCCTGCTCATTTCCCCTGCTACAAATACAAGTCTCCCCCGCTCCATTGCTAGAAGGCCGTGTGCTTGAATCATCCACTCTATGGATTGAATTCTTAGGGCGCTTATAAACGTAAGCATTCCCAGCAACCTTGTGGGAACCCAAATTAGTGCAAGAAGAGAAAGAAGCCCCAATGTTCCTGACACTCGATTTGGGGCGACTCCTGCGAGTGTAAACGTTCATAGATGAACTCTTACGGGAGCCAGTAGCCCCATCCTCAGCACCATTGATAGAATGGTTGGATACACTAGCAGTTGGGCTCTTCCTTTCCTCGTTTGATGGTTTAACCTCGGCACCACTGCTAGAATGGTTGGATACACTAGCAGTTGGGCTCTTCCTATCCTCATTTGATGTTGCAACTTCCTGACTGATATGTATAGACCTCCTGGTACGCTGACTCCCACTAACAGCAATACCATGAGACGGAATGATATCCTGAGAAGACCTGGCGTGCTGAATTCCACCACCATCAATACCATGAAACTGTTTCCCCCGCTTAGAATTTTGCTTCTCTGACACATCAATACCACCCTTCTTCTGCTCCTCTTTCAGAAGATTATTTCTAGTAGTTTTCTTCTGCGAATTCTCAATAGCATGCATACCACCCTTCTGCTCTTCTCTCAAAACCTTCCTTCTACTAGTCTTCTTCTGTGAACTATCAGTACCAATCTTTTGTAAACAATCAGTACTAACTTGCTGCAAACATTCAATGTTACCTTGCTTAGTATGCTCTATACTTCTATTGTCCAAATCATCACACTTACTCTGCCCAATACCGCTATTGGGTATCGTTGAAAATTCACCAGGAACGAGTATTTGAATCTTGAACTTATCCCGCTCCAGCGAAACCCATTCTTCTTCGCCATCGTCATAAACAACATGATGTAGTTTATTTGTCGGATCATAGCGCTTAACCAACCCAGTATACCAAAGCTTGTCCAGGCTCCAATACACCTGGATTCTTCTGTTAATTAACCCAAAAAATTCAGCCTCCCTAATAAAAACTTCCTGGAACGAAACCTCCGAGCTGCTGCTGCTGCCAATTTGCTGTTTCATTTGACGCAAACTCTTCTCCGGAATTTTCCGTTTTCTGCCGGAATCCTTCAATGTCGATGTCGGCATTCTTCCTCGCTTGGTCGAAGGTTCTCCGGGTAAAGGACTCTCCACACTGCGCTTTGTTGCGACATTCGGCCGGATTTCATTCTTTTTTGAAGTCCGCAACTCGTATCTCGGCGAGACGTTTTCGGGGCCGAAACGTTTCGACCGCAGCTCCTTTCCTTGCTGATCCTGTTCTCCGGGCGACATGTCTGCCGCATGGATCTCCTCGAGTTTCATCTCGGGAGCTTCTGGCTCGTGCAGTTTCGAACTCATGACATTAATCAAGTAACTATGAGATTTACCGAACGAAAGCACATGACCATCAGCAATCCATTGTAAAGCTCTCAAAATTCAAATGGGTGTTCAGAAATGAGAGCACTTATCTTCAAAACACGGCGACCCAAATCATTTGAAACATCAAATAACGGGCACCCGATCGAAAATCGTCACGGACCCAATTGTATAAATCACAGCCCCTGCAGATCTGAAGAATCCCCGCCAAGTTTTGAGCTCTTAGCGCGGTTTTTCTAATTATTTCCCTTTTATTTTTTTCGATGACTCAGAGAGTGGTTCAAAAACCAAATCGTGCATGACTGGCTCCGCCTTGCCGCTGCCTTTATATCCGATCCGGATGGGAGGCGAGGCTAGGGTTTGATTGAGGTCTCATGTGCAGAGGGCGCCGACTTACTCTAGCCGTTCGATGGCCTACCGACGGTGTAGATGCTCTCAGAGCTTCATACCCTCATTTGGCAGTGATTGCGTCCCTGCCTAGAAGAAAGCGCGCGGAGTGGATGACTTATTGCTACGTCCAGGGTCCTTGTGTGCATTTTGCTTCGACCTTGTCGACGCATCCAACGGCTGGTTTTCATTCCACGTCATTTGTATAAAACATTTTTTTCTGATTCTTAGCCAACCGAGTTGAATTTTGGGTAATTTTGAGCCCCATGGAGGAGGATAAGGCCCCTTTTTTTTAACTAGATGTAGGTAAAATCCGCAAAGTATCCACTAAATTGTAATGGACCCCATAGAGTGGGCTAAGTGTTCACCAAAACGTCCCACTTTCCTTTCCTGGTAATTCTTTTCCCTTCCCTGGTAATTTTCCCCTCATGTGTTTTGTTAGAAAATTGCTATTTTATTTTGTAAGATTTGTTTGAAAATTGTTATTTTATTTCTTTAAAAAGTGATTTTAAGAATGGATAAATGTAATTTAAAGGTGGTTTCATGGGTTTCTAAATAGATTTACTTGAAAAAATATAATTATGTAGAAATAATTTACATTAAAACAAGACGATTTAGTTAATTAGCTTGGATCTATCTTAATTTCATATTTATGTTTGAAAGATTTTTAATTAAAATGGATCTATCCTACTTAAAATACATATTTTGTAGGCACTATTATATATATATGGTATCATGAATCCATCTCCATTCCACATCTATATTTGAAAGATCTCTAATGAAGACAATTGATTAAATGAGACTACGATCTTTTCAATACTAAAATGCAGAATGCAAGTCGTTTCTTTCATACAATAATTAGACAACACCATGACTCTATACCTACGCTCTTTCCAATAATGCTAAGATGCAAAATGCAAGTCGTTACGATATGTACAATACTAAGATGTAGAATGCAACTCATTTCTTCATATATAACGATTCCAAAACATGATGATTTCATTTTTTTTTTAATTAATTAGTAATGCAAACTATTTGTCTTTATCATTTATATAGAGATTAAAAAATTGATGTGTATGAGTAAATTTTTTATGAAATATAAGATAAAAATGATGAAACTATGCAACTTAGACTTTGGATGTTTAGATTAGGTTTTTTTCTTTTATATACAATTTTTTCTTTTTCCTTTTTATTAAATATCCAATGTTAATTTTTTCCATTTTAATTTAATAAGTTAATGCCCAGCTACCATCAACCAAAGAATGCCACGAGACACACGTCAACCAATTTACTTTGTTATTCCAGAAGCATGTCAACGAAACTACATTGTAAAGTGCACATTTTACCCGACAAGATTAAGAATGCAACAAATCTACTTTGTTATTCCAGAAGACACATGTCAACCAAACTACATTGTAAAGTGCACATTGTTACTCGGCAAGATTAAGAATGCCACGAGACACATGTCAACCAAAATACGTTGGAAAGTGCACATTGTTACTGACAACATTATGGAAAATAAGAAGCTTAAATTTCAATGTTTAAAAGATTTGGGAAAAAACGTAGCACATTTAGACTATTTCTTTAAAAATATAAAATATAGATTGTAGAGTACACAATTTTCGTGTTTAAAAGATCTAGAATAATGCCTAAATTGTTGGTGTTTAAAAAGTTTGTTGCCTGCATTCGAATTATACATATTTAACAACTTCAATATGTAGATCCAACAATATCTCACCGAATTTAGAGCAAATATCTCCGTAAAAAAAGTAGCACATTTAGACTAGTGCTTTAAAAATATAAAATGTCGACTACACATTATTATTGTAATAAAAATGAGTCATGCTAAAAAGGTTGTCGTTTAAAAAATCTCCAATAAAAATAAGGTTTAGACTTTGGACTTTTTAAAATTCCAAGTTAAAAGAATAAAATGGCAAATGGAATTTGACAGTTTTGACTTCAATTTCAATTTTCACACTTTTAACCTAAAATGTTGAAGGTTTGGAAGAATTTGTAACTGGACAAATTATCCAATGAGAAAGAGGCAATTTGCCAGCAAAATTTCATCCCAACACCTACAAGAGTGTAATGAAAATGAGGTATGTTTAAAAAAAATATGTTTAAAAGATATCCAATAAAATAGTGCTTAGACTTTAGATGTTCAAAAAATCCAAGTTAAAGATGAATTTTTATAGGTTTTCCTAAATACAACAAGATTTTAGAATTCAAATTATGAACAAGTTTACATCCATCTTCACTCTTAATCTTCTAAGTATGGAGAGGAATCAAAAATAAACTCATGCACAAATCTCGCAATGGTAAAAAAAATCAAGGTCATGATTGTAAAGACATTTTATAAACTAGGTTAAATAAGAATGTAATAGACGTTTTATAAACTAGCTTAAATCATCTTAAGTGGTAATCTCTTAACCACCAAGAGAAACAAGAGGGATGAAGAAGAAACTCGAGCACTAGAGCACAAGCCTCTAAATACTTAAAAAATCAAGGTTAAGAGGAATCTACCACAAACATCAGTGTTTTTCTTTTGTCTTGTATCTAAACAAATGTGTAAATAAGTAACTTTTGGATTTTAATTTCCTAGTTTTCTTTGTTCACTCTCTCTTGTCTAGGTCCTAGAAACCAAGAGTGTGTAATGAAAATTAAAAGACATCATCATTATCATATTTTTTATTATAATCATTTTTTTATTATTATTATTTTCATTGTTTTCTTTTTAATTTTAATATATTAGCATTATGTTACATTAGGCATCTCATCCATACTAGCTTGTATAGTGCATTATATTTATTTCATTGTAACAAATAAATAAAGTTAATGAGGGCATGTTTGGTTGGTAAAATTGGGTAATTGTTATTTCCTCCATCAACATTCATTTTTTTGAACTTGTGGGTCGTCTTGCCAATGGAATCAAGGGAGCTCATGCAACTAAGGCCAAGGGAAAGTCCTTGGTAAATTTGGTGGAGTAGACTCATGCGATTGGACCCAAGTGTAATTTCAAGATGAATTTAGAGGATTGGATAACCCCACGAGAATCATGGTAGCCATGATGGGTTCACCAACATTTATGAGTGGAGGGAAAACAAAGGATGGTCTTTGGGGATGAAGGGAAACTAAAGTCCTATGTCCATGAGAAGTGGGTCCTAATGCAAATATGACGTCCTCGTGTTTCTGACCCTTTTTCTTTTATTCTCTAGGTTTCCCTTGACACCATGACCTTTCTAGTAATGATCCCTCACGTGTGGGAGAGAGAGCATATAATGGGGTTGCTCGGTTGTTGGAAATTAAGGGTGGGAGGTGTTGGAACTCTTCTTCTAGGTTGATTTGTCCAAAGGTGTAGCTTCAATACTTGCCAAAGGAGGGAGCATGGAATCCATACATAGATGGATAGAATTTGTTGATCATCCATGTCGCATTGGTATGGCATAGACAAACCATTAGTGGAATTTACGGAGATGGTGAACATATGAAGGGTGGAGATCCTAGCCATTAAAAGTGGACTACCTTTTAGACATGATGAAGAAACCATGTATGGGTTGATCAAGCTTGTCCCTAACATCATCAGGGGGTGGGTGCATGACAAGTAGTAGTTGACTCTGTGGAAAGGGGTTTTGACTAATAGTTAGTTGAGGAGGTGGTGGGGGTGCCTCCCTTGAGTGTGATGTGCCAAACTACCTACTCATTCCAGGCATCACTTGGCATTCGTGAGTGTAATGGTCATATGTGCATGTTATATAGGGGTGTTCATTGTCTTGTCAAGGTTTTGGGGCCCTATTTCCTTGATTAGCATTTTGGTTTTGATTTGGATTATAAAGAGTGTGCCTCCTTGAATGGGGTTTTAAGTGTTGTTGTTCTTGCAGCCTTGGTTGGGTTGTTGGCTAGTGTTTTGGTTGTGAATGGGGTTGGGGGGTGTGACCCCAACCTAACAAGAAAATGGTGGTCTCTAATCAAAATTGCTCACGTATGTCTATGGTGGGTGACCAAGAGGTGGGTTAATGTAGAGTGAGTTTAAGTTAGGGTATGCACACTTCCACATTGGTGGTGGAGGCCCTGGAGAGGGTGTGTAACTAGGTGATAATGTATATAAGGCATGTGGTGTTTAGGGTGATGAAGGACCACAAGAGGTAAGAGGTTTGTACATGTCGGATGGTCCTAGTAGGGAATGAGGTTTTTCATACATATAAGTGTCAACGTGTTGTTGACTTAATGGTGGAAAAGTGTGTTGTACATATTTGATTAGGCCATTGACGACATGTCTTAATGTGGTGGTCATTGAGGAGGAGTGGGGTGCATCAAGCATGTATATATTCATACAATTTGTTTTTTTGTACATTAGGTTAAGTCTCAGGGGGATGTCTATTGCATTAGCCCCGGTTCAAGGACTGGAGAATAAGGCCTCTCGTGTTATTCATGGTAGTAGCGACTTAATCATGTACAGAATAATTTATTAGGTGAGTTTACGTGTTTACATAACCATTAACAATGTCGCCATGGGTCTATGTGGTTGGTGATAAGGGTAGAAGTAGGTTGCCTCAATGTGATGAGGAGTTTATCAATTTCTTGGTAAACGGGGAGGTGGAAATAGACCAAAATCTTGACTAAGTGTTTTTAAATCCCAAAATTTATCCGCGGGAAGTTAAATGTACCAATTGGTACAAGATCCTATTAAATTCTCTTGAAAAAGTTTGATCCTAATGGTGTCATCTTTGAGGTTGTTTGATCCTCAACATAATTAGTTTGTGCTTATGTGGGTGGTAGGGTATTCATGGAATTTTCCCTCAAATTTTGTTGAATCAGAAGGGAGCTTGCGTCATGTCTACCCTATCATCATTGTGTGTGATGGGGTCATTTGTGATTTGATTGAGGTCTAGAAAATTGAGGGAGCCAAAACATGGGTTATGGGTTGTTGAGTTGGAATCTGTGGTTCTTAGTGGACTTCCTTCTAATGAGCGAGGGTGATATCTCTATGGTGAGGAAGAAAAAGATTATCTTAAAAAGATATTGTTATCTATCTCAAATTAAATTTCATTATCAGAAAGAATGAGATCTTTTGTGACAAAAGAATTGTCCATAATTTTGATAAATCATTACCTATATATTAAAATATCTAAATTTCAAGTGGAAGACAAAACCTCACTCTATGATTTATGAAATCATCTATGAAAACTCTTAAGTATCAAAAGAGATCAAAGTAATGGGGTTAATACTAAACACACACTCTACAAATTAAAAACACAAGCAAATCCAAATAAAAAGGATCTTCCAAATATGGTTTCAACAACGGTGGGGGCGAATTCAAGTAAACTTGTAAACTAGGGTAAACGTGTAATATGAGGGGGTTGTCCATATGTGGGTTGATCCTCATTGATTAGCAACGGGCGTTGAGTTACGAATGGTTGACTCCAAATGTTATTACTAAATTTAGGTTTTGGACAACTTTTAATATTTAAATATGAATAAAGTGGACATGGTAAACGTGTGATTTTGTTAAAGTGGTCGTAGGAACCGATAGTGTCGTTGCTCTGTAAAACTCTTGAAGGCCTTCCATTATGACGCACCGCCCTTTTAGTGTTGATGGACCACGTCCACATAATAATCTTTACTTCAACAAAATAAAATAAATAGTTACATATGTAAGTTTTAAGACTTTACTTCGACAAAATAAAATTCTAAAAAAATATGAATGGTTATACATGTAAATTTTGAAAAAGGTGGAAAGTGATTAATATAATATTATTTATTTTTTTTTAATAAAGTATTTCGTTTTTTTTAACAAGGTATTTCAATTTTTTTAATGGGTAGTTTTTTAAATAATAATTTATTTTTAAAGTGGTAAGTTCATAATTAAATCAAACACCAAATTGATCAAGGACAATTTTTCTATATATTAATTTTGTATAAATTTTTAAATATTATTTTTTTATGTAAAAGAATAATATTTTATTAAAAGTTAGTTAAAAAAATTAATTAAATAAGAATAAGTAGAGAATATTTTTGGGTGAAATAAAGTTTTATTATAAATTTTTATTTTTATTTTGAAATTAAATATTTTTTATTTTTAATAATAAAGTTTTATAATGAATTTTTTTTCAAAAATGAAATTATATTTTTCAAGATATTTCTTTATTAAATTTAGAAAAAAAATTATATTTGTTGATATTTTTTTACTTACTCTTTATCATAAATTTTTCAATAAAAT
>JASDQU010816999.1:11677-31719 GCA_032191745.1 Picea mariana | reverse complement strand
TCATCCTGGACCATTTTTCGAACTGAAAAATGACTGTCCATAAATCAATAACACATCAGTGCTCCCTCCCAACCTGGGAGTCATCTCTTCCTTTTTCAATAAGGAAGTCGTCTCCACGAGCTCCAACTTGAGTACACAAACTCTTTCATCTTGAATAGAGGCTTTACCAAAATGTCTGCTTATCTGCTCATCCGTGAAGATATATATTGGAGAACCACTTCTCCTTTCTGGACTTCATCACGAAGAATGAATGTAATGCTTGATCTCAATGTACTTCGGTCTTTCTGGAATACTGGTTTTCTGAAGGCTTCATATAGCTCTGATCATCATAGTTGAATTCAACTCTTTTGTTTCCTGCTAGCTCATAACATCGCGGCAAGGGTCAAACTTGGAACATATCCAAGTGGTACTTCTTTTGTCAGCATGAGAGCTTTGTCATGGATTGGCAATCCATCATCCTTGAGTTCTGAGTAACCATTCTTATACAGTATCTTTGTTATAGAAAGTTTTTCACCACGCTTTTGCTATGCATTGGAGGCTTCGCACCAAGTTGTTTGAATCCATACAAAACCTTCTTCCATCTGCATACAAGAGTCTCTTCCTGGTATACCTCAAAGCCTTAAGGTTGTTCTACATACGTTCTTTGTTCAATTATTTTGGAGAATAGTCTTTGCATTCATATGATGTAAACTCCAACCCATGGATATTGCAAACGATACAATGGCTCATGTAGAGGTATGTCTCTGGTTTACTAGAACAAGCAATCATCATAGTCTTCTCCCTCCATCTGGGAGAAACCTCTAGTTCTGGATCTTGCAATGCTTACATTCATAAGTCTTCCATACACTGTTCTTCATCACAGCTTTCATTTCCTCTGCTTGATTGCTTTTAGTGAGTTCAAGTCAGGTTGGTAGTCTTGTGATTCTCAATATAATGACTGGTTGTTCTGTCTTTTCTTTCTCTTTTGGAATCTTCATGTTCTTCCTTATGTTTTTCTTTATCTTTTAGGTCCATGGAGTTTTCTATAGATTCCATGCCCTGAAGATTCCAACTTCTTCCTTTCATCATAGGATCATGGATGTGGATGGACAACCAGGGATACTTTAAGGCTTCTTTTCGAAGAAGACTTCTTCTAAGGTCACACTGAACACGTGTTGCTTTTTCATGGTTGCTTCGATGGATAGATATTTAATCATCTTCAATGGATCATATAATTTAGGATTAGCCCCCTCCTAATCCTTGCTTCATGCATGAATGCATGCTCTTCTTTTGGAAATATATAATCGGCTCTCTCCATCTTGGAGAGTCCACGCTTTCGTCTGCATCCTTATTTCCTTCTGCAAACTGTCACTAATCGTTTTCCAATTTCCTCTTGATTGCTGACTTCTTTTTGTCTTTACTTCTTCTAGGTTTCTTCAAGTTTGATTTTGATTTTGGCTTATCTTGCAGCTGTTACTTATGTAATATCTTCCACATGAATTGTTACCAGGGGTTGTTGATGTACTTCATCCTTTCATGTGTATTGTCTGACTTGTAGTCATAGTGATATCAATCCTTATCTTGTTGTTCTTCCATAGATATAGTTTCTCTTGGAACATATTATATTCTAGGAAATAGATATGCAAGATATGTACAGAAAACATGGTATGTACAAGAACTATGAGGAGTATTGTTACCTTGTCTTAGAAGAAGAAGTCTGTTTCATCCTGCTTAGTCTTCTTTGAAGGTTCCTTTTCTTCGACAACTGATGCTTCGTGTGTTTCCTTTCTTTTCTTTAGCTCGGGACAATGATTCTTGTAGTGACCATTTTTTCGACAGTTGAAGCATTGTATTTCTGACATATCTTTCTCTTGATTTGTCTTCTTCCTGGAGCCAATCTTCCTTTTATTCCTGAAATTCTTGAACCTTGTTGTGAAAACTTGATCATCGTATTTCTTTTGGGGTTTCTCTTTTGCACTGATCCTTGATTCTTCTTGTGCACAACAAGTCCAAAGTTCTTCAAATGTAGGATACTCCTTCCTTGTGTTCATGCTTGCGGCAAATGCATCCCATGTCTTGGGAAGACCATTGAGTACTATGTTTACCAATTCCTTTTCTGAAATGATCTCTTCAATAGCTTGTAATTGATCTCTTAACTGAGAGATTCTCACAAAGTATGATGTTATGTTGTCATCATCATTCATCTTCATGTCACAGAGCTCATTCTTCAGACTCATTACTTGTCCAATGTTTCTGACTGAGAAGAGGTTTGTTAGGGCATCGTACATCTTCTTAGACGAATCAAGATGGGAGATGTAGGGTATCAGGTGGTCTTTTATAGACTATGATACTCATGGCATTGATGTCATTGTCTTTGAACTTCTCTATAACTGCAACGTTCTGCGGTTCCTTCTCTTTTCCTTCTTCAAGCTCTGGTTCCACAATCTTTCCTTTCACGATATCCAACACTTTATTCTTGGCAAGGATGAGATCAATCCTTGTCTTCCATGCTTTGAAGTTAGAAGCCCCATCTAACTTGTTTTCTGACTTCATAGAGTAAGTCATGGTTGCCTTGACTTGGTCAACCCTAGATTTGACCAAAAAATCAACCTTGACGTCTTAGCTTGCTGAGAGTACCAGGAGATGTGCTAGGCTAGGGTGCACTAGTCTATTCGGAAATTAGGTCAATCCCTTCACTTAAGGTGCCTCAACGAGAGGATTAGGGTTTCTGCAACTGCACCTGCTAGTGACCCTAGCGAGACAGTGCTTTGGTAACTGCTCATGCTAGGAACCCTAGCGACAGTTCTTCAACGAGCTTAGTATCCTTACGTCTATGCTCCCTTCCAGTGGTTAGACTGAATGAAGGAGGTGTGGGCCCATAACCTGTTAGAATATAATGGATGTGCTAGTTTAACCATAGACAATATCACTATTGTCACCCAACCATAGGCCGAAGCCACCCCCAAGCACCTTAACCTTGACAAAGAATCATTTCGGAAGCAAACCCTGGGCCAGATAGCCAAACAAGATAACGCACCTCTCTCCAAGGATAGCGCACCAAATAGGAGTAACAAGAGCTGATCAGAGAGTCCAAACCATAACCAAGAGAGAGTCTAGGCCAAAACCGAAATTTGCTAGCTGCAACAGCTGCAACGACAACTCTCCTCCAAACTTGCGCACAAACTGTCTAACTGCAGTGCGCACAAGTGCTGCTACTATAGTTTTGAGAATGCCTGCCAGAATGAAGATTGGCCTCTTGTATTTATACTAAAACTGACAAACTACCTGGGCCGACTTCTCATTCTGGGTGCCTATTTACTTAGTATATAATATTTCCTTTAGCTGACTTCTTCTCTTGGAGGCTAATAACCTAATACAAATTATCCTCTTGAGCCGACTTGTCTTCTAGGGTTATTAGCCAACTAATTTAGGGTTTCTTCTTGCTTCTTGGAATATTCTATTCTCGTCAGGTTTACACGTTGAGGTAAATACCTCTCGCAGCTACCATAATATTAACATTCATAAGTCACAGGGATCATAGCAATGTCAGTCACATATAATAATCAAATTACCTAAACATGTGCATCAAACCCCACCTTTACCCAGACAAATGCTCAAAGACGTTATGCAATTTAACAAGTAAGGTTTGGAGAGGGTCTCAAGATGTCCTATTGGGCTAATCCTCCTTAAGTTCGGGGTGTTTCCCAGGTGAGAGCCAATCTAGATCATGTAAGTGTGTGTGAGGTGACATGGGAAGTGTTTGGGTATATGTTGCAGTGATAACAGGGAATTGTAGGTCTTACCTGTGGGTGCCTCTGTAGAGGGCGAGATGCACCTTTTCATGGATGCCATTGTTTCCTAGCCCATTCAATTCCTTTTATTCTTAGTCTTATTGCTTTTTCTTTTTTGCTTCAAGGGAAGAGCTGAGGGACACTGTCCTGGCTTGGTGACCAAAGGTGACAATGTTACCCACAAGCATTTCACGGAGATGAGAAGGCTGGCTCGTGATGAGACCCCCTTTCTCTTGGCTATGCCACCAAGAGCCACTACCCTGGTTTGGTGACCAGATAGATGATAGTGTCATACCGCTACATGCCCATGGTCCTAATAGGCTGTCTCATGATGAGACCTCCCATCCACTAGCTAATACCTTGATTGTTTATTTATCTTACGGGTTCCCTTTTCTTATTGAGAAGCCTTTTACTGCTTTCTCGGGAATCCTTGGGCAAAGCATCTCAAAGGTTTCATTTTGGCTTTTAACTCTTGCCAACTACTTTTACCCTTTGGGCCTTTAGCCTCTTCTTCCCACAAGGCAAGGTACAACCCTTCCTAGTGTGGAAAACTCAATGCTTGGACCAAGGTGGGGGAAGATGAGAGGAAAAATGATGGAAAGTGGTAAGTATGGAGGGAATGGACGATGACCTTTCATAGACCCACCCAGTGGAAACTCATCCTAAAGGGAGATCAATTTACTAGGGCATCATCTCAACCTCCCAGGTATGAACAAGTTAAAGAACATAATTTCCAAGCAAACGTTATGAAATGAAGGAGAATTCAATGCAACATACTTAAGTGCTTCAATAATTAGAGTGACACATACCATGATACCCGAACTCATTACCTCGTGGAGCAAGACTTACTGCTACTTCAGGACTAGGTTGGTGGGATGGATGCTGCTGTTGCTGATAGATGGGCTGCACTGAAGAAAAGATGGACCCTCCGGGGCCATGCTCAAGTCATCCGGCTCTTGACACTCCATGTTTAGGACCTGTGGGCCTCGAGACATGATCTCCTTAGTTATCCCTAGGATAGGGGATAACATAGCCCATTGTGGGTTTATCACTATCAACCAAGCGAAGAACCTTTACCAAAGGTTCGCTAATGGCATACACCTCCTGCGCTCCCTTCCAAAAACTCTGATTGTGTCTCACAAGTTGGGCTATTACTTGCCCATCTAGTTTAGCACTGTAGACACAAGCATTCCACTCACTTGAAATAAACATCCTCTACAACTCCAACATAGAATTGTGGAGAGATTGAAGAGAAATAAAGCTAGTGGCGAAATGTGTGACTGCGGGATGCACCAACTCCTTGTTCCTTGTGAACTGTCTCATGAGTGTAAGAACATATGAGTGTAAGAACANAACTCCTTGTTCCTTGTGAACTGTCTCATGAGTGTAAGAACATATATATATATATATATATATATATATATATATATCAATGATTTCCTTGATCCAAGAAATTTTTTTCATGTCCTCTAACATGAAATCAATGCAATGGGTGGCATAAGGAGTTCAATACAAGGTCCGATACCTCACCATAAGCAACCTTCCATGAACAACCTAATTAGCAACATTGTCTGTAGTGACTTGGACAACATATTGCAGAGCTATCTCCCTAATAAACTCATCCAACAACTCACATAATAATTATGCATCTTTAACATATGTAGATGCATCAAGAGATTTGATAAACATTGTCCCTTTGGACAATTAACCAAGAAATTGAGAATGGACCTGCCCTTCCCATCTGTCCAACCATTTGATAAATGGTGCGTCTTGTGATCTCTTATGATTTCCTAAGCTTAACCAATATCTGAGTGCAATTGGTCTTTTCCCCTTGAAGGAGAGGCCCTCTTAAGTCATTATAGGAAGGGCCCTTGTACCTTAGGCCAACAATAGAATTGACTTCAAAAATTGAATGGACGGGTTGTTCTTGGCAATGTTGAAAGGAATGTCACTCCATAGAAAACATCTGGCCACAAGCTTGTCAGCCTCTTGCTTCTCCCTTGCTTTAATTATTGACTGAAGAGAAGGTTGTCCCCTAGGCACCGACCTTGGCACAAAAAAAGGTGAGGATGTCGATGGCATTATGGAAGGTTTGGCTGAGGATTGGGTTTTCCATGTCCCTGAGAAGCTTGTGGTTCCCATTCTTCTTGCTGCTAAAGCAGGCAATAGTTTGCTGAAATAATAAACGTGCTTGAAATAATAAATAATTAATGTGTATATGAATGAATGATATGCTCGGATTACAATGAGGGCCCCATTTAAATATGCGTGAGGGGGTGCCTCGATACCTTTTATGAAAGGTTATGTCTTTCTGTTGAATATTTATTTTATTATCTTGTTTATTTTTATTATTCTCTTATTAACTTATATATACTTTTTTATTATTGTTATTATTTTTATATAACAGCTTCTGCTTGAGCTACAGTTTGATCCTCATTTCTGCCTTCTTATCCCTCTTCCTAGCAATATCAAGTATTGATTGATTTGCAATATGGATGATATCCGGGGTAGATGAAACGAAAATATCCACTTCATGCCCTGGGATTTTGGCAAGGTGGTATTTCAAGCAGTTGATTTCTCTAAATATTTTCTTTACACATAGCTTGCACCTCAGCCTTTGTAGATTACGAGGCTTAATTGGGTCACCATACTCTCACATTGGGTCCAATGTCTTCGGCATTTCGTAGGGCATTGATTAAACCTATGGCACAAAGCAAATGTTGAAATCAACACAAGAATGCTGCAACTAAAAAATTGCAGCTAGATAAGTGTTAAATCTCCCACTAAAAAACAACAAGAAGAGGTATATCTCATGGACATTGCAAACCCTATGCTAAATCTTGAAAAACAAAGAAATTTGTAAGCATACAATTTTATACATACCTGGGAATATGGATATGGTAGGTAGGGATCAATCCCCACTCCACAATAGTTCAACTAATGGTAATGAAAACACTGGATTTTCCCTTGTTTGTTTGATGGAAAATGGTCACAATCTTGTCAGAGCTCAATCCACTATCTGTCATTTGCAAAATGAGGGTGTAAAGATCAAATCTATGGTTATAAGGTGTATTTGGTGTGGGTAGGCTGATATATTCTCAAATCACGATTTATACTCAAAATATTGTGACATATTGAATGTGTCGCGTTATTTTTTCCTAATGAAAATATCATGATAAATTGTGTTGATAAAATTGGCTCAAGGTAAATTGTGCGATATATAGTGATACTGAGGATATATCGGCAATCTATATATATAGACACACACACACATGGATGAAGGTGTTTGTTGTAATGGTGTCAAGTATTAGAGGCCACCTTTAATAAGCATCAACTACAAAAGTTTGAGAAAGGTGACGATTGCCACTTAGAAAAGGGAAAAGGGTATGGGTTTTAGAGATGGCTCTTGGCTCTTATGTTATTCTGGAAAACAACACAACAACATATCTAAATATGGATTTATGACTAGAAAGGAATTTTTTATCTACATGGTGGTACATATATAGATGGATAGGCAGAACTTTCAAATTTCCTTCTTTTTCGTAATTGTTATTGATTTATTCAATTTTTTCCAGTTTCCAATTTGTGGGGTCCAGCCAGGCCTAATAAAAAAACAATAAAAGACAACTATTTTTAAAATATGGAAAAAACATTTACATAGTGGGATCTGCTGGGAAATATTTCCTAGTTTCTTGTATGGAAACAAGCCGTGAGAAAGAAGTCTCTATAATTTGGTTCTTTAACCATGATTACTTGTGCTAAAGCATGTGCGGCATGAAGTTAGATTCCTAAGTTTGTATACTTCGAAAGACATTTGATTGATTTGGTTCAAAACCCCATGATGTCCTCTTAGTGGTCTATAAATATTGATGTTAGAAGCATCTTTTTGTTAGTCTTATATTTCAAATAGGGCGATCTCTTCTTGATTCATCTTGTTGATTTTGTGACAGTCACTGTGAGTGAAGTTGAGGCCTTATACGAGCTTTTCAAGAAATTGAGTAGTGCTGTCTTTAACGATGGGCTGATTCACAAGGTATCAGATAGTTGCAAGTTTATTTCAAAGGATAAATTTATAAGCTTCCTGTTATTTCTTGAAATTGATCTTTTAGTTCAGAAGAGTAATGTGGATATACTCATCCATCCTTTTATTTGAAAGAGTGGCATGTATTGAGTCAGCAAAAGCCAAACTCTACATGTTAAGATTTATGATCAGCAAACAACTTTTTTTTTCACAGGAAGAATTTCAACTAGCACTCTTTAGAAACTCTCAAAAGGAGAACCTCTTTGCAGACAGGGTAAATATATGCTTACATGACACTAGTCTGTTTTTCATTTCTTTGGTTTTAGCTTCTGTTTGTTAGTGACTAGGTTTGGTTTGACATTGTCAATATAAGTATCATGTTCTTGACACAATCAAGCACCATTCATTCATTATATATGTGATAGCTATGTTTAAACTTTAAAGCCTTGCTTTTTCGTTCTCCAGACATACTTTATCCTCGGGAGATTTGAGTACTAACAATATAATACATTTGTTAAAAAATTAAATAATACTTGCTTAATGCAAACATAAAAAGGAAAAGACCGTTGATCATCAAGAGCTTGTTCACTGACCGGCACTGCATAGAAGATGATAAGAAAGAATCCATAGTAAGTAGTTTGCAACCAACTTTGTTCTTAAGGTAGCTGTGAAAGAAATGCAGAAATGAGAAACAAAGCATAGTAGATATATTTCAGGTCAAATATGTTGTGTGCCTAAACATAACAAATTTTGTTATGAAAATAAATACCAATTACAAATTCTGTTTATAAGATTATAATCTTTGTAGTGCGCTGTTCAGATGATCTTGTTGCAGAAGTGATAACTTTCTAGTTAATTCTCAGATTGAGATGCTGCATGTGTGATTGAAAGACTGATCTGGATTATTTTGAGAATGAAATGAAGGCAGAGATATAACAACGAAATATACAGAGATATTGCAATAAACACAAAAATACAGTAATGCACATTTTTTTATTAATGAGAGAATGTACAAAAACTGTAAAATTACAGAGTGAATGATTCGCTAGAATGGTGGCAGCTTATCTCTGAGAAGAGATGTGATGGCTACATTCATTCACAAGAAGATGATGATGTTTACAATGAGTCTCCAAAGGCAATCCAAAACCCTAACCCCAAAAGATGAAACGCCAAAAGGTTTGTAGGCCCCGATGGGGGTAGTTGATACGTCAACTTCCCGAGGGCATAATTTTGCATGTGATCTCCGTTTGGGGCGTTCGATACCTTGTCGGAAAGGTCTATTCGATAAGTACAACTTCCACTGGGGGTCATTGTCGTTGTCAACAACTGCCCCCCCAAAAGTCCAAAAAAACATCGTTTAGGGCCTCGAAACGGCTTCGAAAGTTTGGGACTCGAAAAACTGTAAAAAACTACCAACCAACACTTGGGGTTGGGGTTAGGAGAAAGCCGCACACAGATCTAGAGGTTGAAAATGGATATATGCTTGCATTGGATAAGTTGGTACATGATGAAGAGGAGTGCTCAAGTACGAAGCCAATTGAGCAAATACATCAGTGAACATGGAGTCTTTGGTAACTTGCATGCAACTAAAGATTGAGATAGGTTGGGTTCTATCGAATGGTGGAACATGTATGGCTCCTCTACCACACAGTTTCATAAATTGGCGGTGAAGGTGCTATCTCAGGTGGTTAACGCCTCTTCTGCAGAGAGGTGTTAGAGCACCTATAGCTTCATCCACAGTGTAAAGAGAAACATCTTGAATGCAGACCGGGCAGAAAGTTTGGTTTATGTGCATTCCAACTTGAGGTTGTTGTCCCATTATTGTGAAGTAGGGGGGAATGCTTTTTGTAAAAGGGATGTGACTTGGGACAACAATCCAAAGGAGACAAATTTGAAGGATGGAGCCATGGTTTTGGAGCGCTTGGAAGCGAAACTTTTGGGTGATCATGATGGTGATCATATTCCACCCTCATCCACTAATAGCGTTCTAGATGCATCAATTTTGCCTTTATCTTCACAACGTCCATTGTCATGTGGGGGCCACTCAGCTGCTGGTCGTGTTCCACGAACACTTCCACCTACTCCTACTCCTCTTCTTCAAATTCAAAGAGCATGGGAAAAGAAAGTTTTTCGTGGCAAGAGGAAAACTTAGAGCATAGTACTTAGTACTTGCTAATATATACTAGATCTCTTTTTTTGTTTCCTGTTTAGAAGTAGTCTCTAAAACTTAGTACTTTGTATTGACTCTTTATTATGGCTTATTCTATAAACAATGAAGTTATGAGCATTATATGACAGTTTACCTTTGAAGTTTAAAGTTTGAAATTTGAATTTGGTAATGAATATGATGCTCTAGATTCTAGAGTCTATTTCATTTTGTGGTTGATCTTGTCTGTTACAATCTATTGATGACTGTTAGAATATAATGGATGTGCTCTTTTAACCATAGACAATATAACAATATTGTCACCCAACCATAGGCCCAAGCCACCCTCGAGCACCTTAACCTTGACAGAGAATGATTCCAGAAGAAAACCCTGGGCTTAATAGCAAAACAAAGGTAGAGCACCTCTCCAAGGATAGCGCACCAAGCAAGAATAAAAAAAGTTGATCAGAGGGTCCAACCCAGAAAACCGAAAATGCAGATTGCAGAATTACCAGCAACAACTGCTCCCAAGACTTGCGCACAAACTGGCCAACTGCAGTGCGCACAGGTGTACTTCTGCAGTTCTAAGAATACTAGCCAAAATGAAGACTGGCTCCTATATTTATATTGTTTCTGCCAGACTTCTCATTCTGGGTGCTAATTACTTAGTATATAACATTTCCTTTAGCCGACTTCTTTTCTTGGAGTCTAATCACCTAATACAAATCATTCTCTTGAGTTGACTTGTCTTCTAGGGTTCTTAATCAATTATTTAGTGTTTCTTCTTGCTTCCCAGAATATTCTATTCTTGTCAGGTTTACATGTGGAGGTAAATACCTTCCGCAGCTACCATAATATCAACACTCCCTCCTAGCTAGGGAGGTATTGAAGGTAATGGTCTTGAGCACAAGCATACCATTGAATCAATAACATCATCATAGTTGTACAGACTATCTCATGATTAGATCACGAACACCATCATCATTATCAATGTCATCTGACAACATCAACTGCATCATCTCTCGAAACCATACTCCATTTGAGTAATCAGACATGATGCTGAACAAGTCACTCACTCCAAGGAGTGATACAAAAACCATTCTTCTAATCTGGGCATATGTCCTAGAAGATTAAATGTCCTGGACCATTTTCCGTCTGGAGAATCTCTGTCCATCAGTACACTAATCATCCATCTAGCTGATAATCATTTTCAACACTACTGATAGTCTACAAGGCAGTCGGATCAATGTAATTCAATAGAACACAAGTGTGTCTATCCATAGTAGTACACAACTACAATCCAGTGGTACACTACCACACCAAATAGCACACAACTACTTGATTAGTGACATATAGTCACAATCAATGGAACACATCCACCACAGTAGCATACATCTATTGCCCAGAGACATACAATCTCCATGGAAATCATATCATCTGATATCAACCTGCACAGAAACAATATCATAATATAACTGAGTCATTTGGGCCGTTCTTCCACTCACATCTGTGAGATCTAGAAGAGCATCTGCCCTCAGAGAGTAAAACATCAATGATGGGCTATCTGGACTATTCTTCTCAAGCAAGGAAGAATAACTGTCCTGATTTCTTAGCCTGGACCATTCACCTATCTGGGCCATTCCTCCGACACTAAACAAAGTGCAACCTGGAGAGAATGAGTCTGCCTTAGGGAATGCCTGTCCTTGATTGCTGAACCTGGACCATTCACCTATCTGGGCCATTCCTCCGACACTAAACAAAGTGCAACCTGGAGAGAATGAATTTGCCCTAGGGAATGACTGTCTGGACCATTTCCTAAGGAAATGACTGTCCTGCACCAACCTCCAAAACGGACCATTCTTCGAAACTGCTCACAACTGTGAGCTTCGAAAGAATGACTGTCCGGCGAGGCGGACCAGTCTTCTTGACCACTACTGAGAGTGACCGTCAAGAAGAAAGATTGTCCTAGACCATTCCCCCACACTGGCCACAAGGGGAATCGCTGTCTATGGTACATCAACAATCCATCGAACCATTTTCATTACGAAAATAACCGTTCGATCTGGACCATTTTCCGAACTAGAAAATGCCTGTACAGAAACTATGTAAACATGATATGTACAAGAACTATGAAGAATATTGTTACCTTGTCTTAGAAGAAGAAGTCTGTTTTATCCTGCTTGGTCTTCTTTGAAGGTTCCTTTTCTTCGGCAACTGATGCTTCGTATGTTTCCTTCCTTTTCTTTAGCTCGGGACAATGATTCTTGTAGTGACCATATTTTCGACAGTTGAAGCATTGTATTTTTGACATATCTTTCTCTTGATTTGATTTCTTCCTGGAGCCAAACTTCCTTTTATTCCTGAAATTCTTGAACCTTGTTGTGAAAGCTTGATCATCGTATTTCTTTTGGGGTTTCTCTTTTGCACTGATCCTCGATTCTTCTTGTGCACAACAAGTCCAAAGTTCTTCAAATGTAGGATACTCCTTCCTTGTGTTCATGCTTGCGACAAATGCATCCCATGTCTTGGGAAGACCATTGAATACTATATTTACCAGTTCCTTCTCTGAAATGATCTCTTCAATAGCTTGTAGTTGATCTCTCAACTGAGAGATTGTCACAAAGTATGATGTTATGCTGTCATCATCATTCATTTTCATGTCGTAGAGCTCATTCTTTAGACTCATTACTTGTCCAATGTTTCTAACTGAGAAGAGGTTTGTTAGGGCATCGTACATCTTCTTAGATGAGTCAAGATGGGAGATGTAGGGTATCAAGTGGTCTTTTATAGAGTCCACTATGATATTCATGGCATTGCTGTCATTGTCTTTGAACTTCTCCATAATTGCAACGTTCTAAGGTTCCTTCTCTTTTCCTTCTTCAAACTGTGGTTCCACGATCTTTCCTTTCACGATATCCAACGCTTTATTCTTGGCAAGGATGAGGCCAATCCTTGTCTTCCATGCTTTGAAGTTAGAATCCCCTTCTAACTTGTTTTTTGACTTCATAGAGTAAGTCATAATTGCCTTGACTTGGTCAACCCTTGATTTTGATCAAAAACTCAAACTTGACGTTTATATTGTTGAGAGTACCAGGAGATGCGCTAGGCTAGGGAGCACTAGTCTATCCAAAAATTTGGTCAATCTCTTCACTTAAGGTGCCTCAACGAGAGGGTTAGGGTTTCGTTGCTGCAGCAGAAACTGTCTGCAATTGCAACTGCAACTGAGCAAATCCTCCCAATCTATCTTCCAGCAGTTAGACTGTCCGAAGATAGTGTGGGCCCATAACCTGTTAGAATATAATGGATGTGCTCGTTTAACCATAGACAATATAGCAATATTCTCACCCAACCATAGGCCGAAGCCACCCCCGAGCACCTTAACCTTGACATAGAATGATTCCGGAAGCAAACCCTAGGCTTAATAGCCAAACAAAGGTGGTGCACCTCTCTCCAAGGATAACACACCAAACAAGAATAACAAAAGCTGATTAGAGAGTCCAACCCAGAAAACTGAAAATGCAGATTGCAGAATTGCCGACAACAGTTGCTTCCAAGACTTGCGCACAAACTGGCCAACTGTAGTGCGCACAGGTGTACTGCAGTTCTGAGAATACTGACCAAAATGAAGACTGGCCTCCTATATTTATACTGTTTCTGCCAGACTGCCTGGACCGACTTCTCATTCTGGGTGCTAATTACTTAGTATATAACATTTCATTTAGTTGGCTTCTTCTCTTGGAGGCTAATAACCTAATACAAATCATTTTCTTGAGCCGACTTGTCTTCTAGTTTTCTTAATCAATTATTTAGGGTTTCTTCTTGCTTCCCGAAATATTCTATTCTTGTCAGGTTTACACGTGGAGGTAAATACCTCCCGCAGCTACCATAATATCAACAATGACAAATATTTATGACTGATGTTATGTGTACTAAATGGTTGATGCTTTAATGATACATGTATAATCCAATAGTTAAATAATCTTCCCTCTATGTTTTCATGTTTTTTGCAATTGATTCAACATTCTGCATGTTTTTTTTATATATATGCATCAAAATAAATATTTTTTATGTACTATATAAAAAACGCTCCCGCTCCCGGATATTTTTGAAAATTGCGCTCCCCGCTCTCGCTTCCACTCCTCGTTCCCAATAGCCTTGAATATAACAACAATGAACCTTCAAGGAGATGAATTTCACTATTAGAATACTTTAGATAAGCTTAATAAATAATTCCAAAACGAAATAAGTGCAAGGTTAGGGTAGATTTCACCTTTTTAGGGCTACACCCTAGTTCTAGGGTAAAAAAAATTCTGATTTTATTTGTTGTGATTAATTTCCAGAATTGAATAAACCCTTAAATCAGCCAGAAAGTGTTAGACAAGACAATAAAAACAATCTAAGAGGGCTGATTTGTTTCCTAGGGGTAAAAATCAATGATTTGGCATAATCCTGTGGAGGAAAATGTCTAGAAAACAAAGATAATCTGTTAGATTTACCCTAGACAATGAAAAAATATTTTTGATGGTTTATATCTTTAACATTTTTTTGTATTTTATGGAAAAAAAAAAGACAAGAATTAAAATTTAAGGTTTTGGTTGGTGAATGTTGGGAGTTAAGTCACAACCTTATCTCCACCTAGGGATTATGGGGTCAAGAAGTATGCCCCTCTAAAAATCGGTTATCCCCATTTATGGATTAGAACTAGAGTCTAGGGCCACAAAGCTAGTAGTCTCTTGCTAATCAAGACAAACCATGATAACCAATGCCCTACAAGAAGGGTTCCCTCGAGGGGATATCCTTCACCAACAAGATCAACACAAAACTTAGAAAGAATGCTTGAAACCCTTTGCAAGGAGCATAAAACTAAACAAGACAAGAGACAAACCCTTACCAAATCGTTTTAGAGAGGAAGGAAGAGATACAAACCCTAGACGTCCTCTCTCCAAGTAGTCAATGACTCTTCAATGGATCGATCTTGCTAGTTTATGTAGAATCTTGATAAATCACAAAAGTCTTTGAAGAAATATACCAAGAAGAATAGCCAAGAAAGATAGAGCTCCAAGAATTGACACCAAAAAAACATCAGAAAAAGATCTTCTATTAAATGGCTCCAAGAATAATCTCGAACAATTCACAACCCAAATGCATGAGAGGAGTGCCTATATTTGTAGATGAGGCTCTCAACTCATCTCCACTCTTTATTCCCCAAAATTAGGCCAAGGAATAAAATAAAATGACTTGTCATCCACACAAATTGGAGACTAAGTTAAAAAGTATAATTAAATGATGCTTTACATTGTGAAAACCTCCATAGAAGGGGACGACCTCAATAAAATATTCTCCAAAAATGCTCAAATAATGTCCATAAATTCTTGAAATGTCTCCAAAGCTTGACCATGTCCATTCCTAAGGTCAATGCACCTCCATGAAGCATGGGAGTGACACTCCAAGTGAAAAAATGGGCCATAAAACCCTCAATAACAAAAATGACATCAAGCTTCTAAGAGGGCTTATTTAGCTTTTTTGGTACAACGTTCCACTTGAAAAAGGTTTGGGGAACTTCAAAACATGGCAAGGAATATTCCTTGGCCCTTACTTCTTTGACATCCACCTCAAATGTAGGGATGGCCTCAACCAAACCCCAAGAAAGGGGCCCCTAAAGTGGACAACTTCAAATTTTCTGCTATAGTAGTCAAGTGGTTGTAATAAAGTGCGTCCACATCAAAGGATAAGGGTTAAATTAGCCCCCAACAAGTGCCAAGTCACTTAAGCGACCTCCACATCATCAAATTTGGTTCAAATAAGCCCCAACGTCCTCCCGAAGTGCCCCAAAGTAACGTCGGCCCTCCTTTAGTGAGAATTGTGCTTGAAAAAATGCCAAAGGAAGGGGATGTCCTAGCTTTTGACACACGACGAGTGTATAGGATGTCCTAGCTTTTGACACACGACAAGTTTATAGGATGTCCATGCGGGTGAAAATGTCTCGTCCGTGCCTCGAAGAGGGTGACCAATGCCTCAAAATCCATGCTATGGATCAAAACATTGCTTCAATAAATGTGCAACTAGATAATCATGTGCAAAAAAGCCTCCGAAGGCCCAAGTGTGGTACATACACAAGAAGAAGAGAGGGTCCATGTGGGTAAGGTGTGCTAAACCACGGGTATGACAACCCTTACAAAGCACAATCACCTTTGACAAAGCAAATACTAAGTGAGTTGCTGGAGGCCTCGTAAATCATGTATCATGATTCCTTGTAGATCCACCTCAAAATGGCCGCATACCTATTGAAGTATCTATGATCCAATGGATTTGGATAGACTCTACTGAAACTGATGTCTTGGCTCTCAGATCTGATACTCTGGGGGTTTCTGGATGCGTTTTAGTTACTTGTTTAACATGCTTGGTGATTTTGCATATGTGTGTCATATGAATAAGTGTTTGAGCAGAATATATGATGCATGCGAAATAAAGGAACCAACACAACTCAATAGCATGTATTATGGAAAATAGCAGGAAATACAATGTGCATGTAGGAAATATAGGAACTACTCATCAACTAGATCTCATAAGAGTTGATCGTCGTTGGAATACAATGCAAAACAACAAGAAATACCCGTATATAGAAGATCGGGAAGAATCGACAACATGCATGCAGAGATTCGTTGGATGCAATCTCAGATACTCACGACAATTGCTGCAAATGTCTGGAAAGTTCGCCCTGCTGGCGATACTCGTCTGATCTGCTTGGAAACTGTCCCAAATGATGCACCCTGACCTCACAGCTCCTGCTGGTGACTGTCAGACTGAAGATCAACCCACTACTGATCAAACTAGACCCCGGATGGGACCCCCCGAGGGTTTGCGCCCCTCTCCTGGACAACTGGTGCGCCCCAGTGATTCCATCGTTAGAATCTTGCGAGGTATGGCTCAAACTGAGCGCCCTGGTATGCTTTGTAGTGGGTCGGGAGGGTTTCTCCGGATCTGCCCCGGTGAGCTCTCTAGAACCTTCACTGTACTTCCCCAAGTGCTGCGCACTTCTTAGCTGCCCGTTGTGCACTGGGATATTCCTCCATCAGAAACTAATGAGTGATAGCTCAAAAGAAGCGCCCTGGCTCCCTCTCAACTAGGTCGGAAGGAAATGGCGAGATCTGGCCTAGTCTCGTCCAACTACACAAAACTGTCTCTAACCCTTGTGCCCTCACTGGTTGCAATGCACAATCTCTGAACTGGTATATTGAATACGGATCTAGCACGGTGAAATACCGGGATGGTATCTCCGATAGGCTAGGGTGTGTCTTTCAACATCGAAACTGATTTGGGTGGTGGTTTCCTCCAGAAATCCACAAAACATCTAAGAGGTCGATTTCCTCCTTTGGAACATGTTCTCAACTCAAAATCATAACATAATGAGGAATTAGGTTGAATTCCTCTTCTTATACCTTCCCCGATCTAATTTTTCGTTGACATAACTTAAGCTTGGTGACTTATTCCTAAGTTGTGAATGATTAATTAATTAAGTCACTCGAAAACCCTTTTTTCTTCTATTTCTCGGTTCACTTTGGCTTAAGTGACTTTTCCTATGCTTTTTGGCTTAATTACTCGTTTAGCCACTTATTCACCCTTATTTCTTCTTTTTCCTCCTTAATGTCACTTTCAGGTTAGACATTGCTGACTCAAACCTCCTGAAGTGACTCTAACTGCATAATAAGGGAATCCAAAAATGGGGACATGACAATCCTCCCTTCCTAAAGATTGCTTGTCCTCAAGCAATTCCATTAAAACTTGACACTCCGCCAACTGAACCCAACTGAAACTGAATATGATACCTGGGTCCCAAACCCAACTGGAAGATGTGAAGCATCCTCCTCTCAACTCACTATTCGACGAGGTACTTGCATAAAAGGTCTCCGTCTTAATGCTATTGATGGGTAGACGAACATGGTACCGCAAAAACTCGATCAACCCATCAACGAGGCGCTCTACTAGGGAGCCACTGTCACACATCTCATGAGAGAACTCTTGAAAGTAACTCTCGGCCTCCATATAAAATGATCCTAACTTCCATAACCACTCCAAGCCAAACATGGCCTCCTCTGAATGAAGATCCTGTTGCCAAAGTGAGGAGCTACAAGGCCTCCGCGAATCACTAAAAAGTGAAACACTCTCATCAAAATTGAAGCTCAATGGAAAATCTGAATGATTTCCCTCAGTAAGGATCCACTCATCTCGATTAGTCAATGCAATGTCCAACCTTGTAATCCCAAGGTTCCATGCTAATCTCGGAAAGGGATCATCATGCTAACGTTGTACCACTCTGGCCATGACTGTCTGCCCAATGTACACATAATGAATTCCCCACTTCTAAAACTCCGTGCTAAAATACCTGTAAAGACTGGGCTTGCTATCAAGAAGCAGAATCTGTAAAGGTGTTCCTGCAAAACCAAAGTCTGCAAATCCACCGCCATACCCGATCCTAGGTACCAAAAGAGAGAATTTGTCTCGCCATATAGAACGAATCCTAGCAAGCCCTCTCATGACAATCCAAGAATGAAGTAGACCGCTCGTTGGCGCAACCCGGTCCATCAAGAAGTGAAGCAAACTACCGACCAAATGAATCCCTAGATCCCATAGCCAATTTGGAAGTCCACCATTTCCAATTCCCAATGAAGGCTGCTGTGCCATACTAATAACTGTCGGAATCCAACTGAGTTAATATATTGAACCTTGTATGCCACCAACTGATGAAAACCATATACTAGGAATCAACCCTGTGCCTACTAATCTACCCTGTTGCTGCCAACCCGCACCGAGAAATCTGCCATCTGAAATATCCCTGATCCCACTGATCGAGATATTTGCTACTAATTTATTATTCTGTCTTGCAGATCTGATACACTGGGGGTTTCTGGATGCGTTTCAGTTGTATGTTTGAGATCTTGATGGTTATTGCATGTGCATGTGGGTTATTGCATGTGCATGTTGCATATTTATGNTATTTGCTACTGATTTATTATTCTGTCTTGCAGATCTGATACACTGGGGGTTTCTGGATGCGTTTCAGTTGTATGTTTGAGATCTTGATGGTTATTGCATGTGCATGTGGGTTATTGCATGTGCATGTTGCATATTTATGGTTTAAGCAACATATAAAGGATGCATGCAAAAGTAACGAACATCAACTGCCCAATATCATGTATAATATGGTTCGAGCATGGAAATACAATAGCCTACTGGAAATATAGAATATAAACGGCAGCCAGATCTCATGGATTAGTACTGGAATACAATCAAATAACATAAAAATACCTGTGATCAGAAGATGATAACAGATCTGATGCATGCATAGATAGATCGGCGAAAATATGCGATTCCGACGAAGAACGGTAACCGCTACCACCTGGAAAACTCGTCCGGAAGTTCAGATTGTCGGAATACGATGGAAACTGCTCCAAAAGAAGCGCCTTGGCCTCTAGACTGAAATGGGTGAGTGCCGGATCTCGAATCTGGTCTCTAAGGCTCTGGATCTGGACCCCTGGGGGGTTTGCGCACCTCCTGGAGCACTGGATGCACCCCAAAGGATTCCACCAACGGAATCTGCTGCTATATGGCTCAAAATGATCGTCTCGCCAAATAAGGAAATGGGTCGGAAGGATTTGTCCGGATCTGCTCTGAAACTCTGCATGCAACACCAAACGTCTGTCCAGAAGAGCTGCACCCTAAATGGCTGAATGAGTCGATCTGCAAGATTCCACAGTCAAAATCTGACGATAGATGGCTCAATAGAAGCGCCCTGGTTGGATCTCAAATGGGTTGGAAGGAAACTGCAATCTGGATATGGATCTCGTGCAGCTCTCCAAACCCTCAAACTGACTTGCGCCCTCATTGGCTGAGCTGCGCACTCTGCAATGGATACTTCTGAAAAGTACGGTAAAATACCTGGATGGTATCTTCGATGGGCTAGGGTGTGTCTCTCAACACCGAAACCGATCAATGGTGGTGGTTTCCTCCAGAAATCCACAAAACAGTAAGGTCGGCTCTCCTCCTCCTCTGGGAACTCTCAACATCAAATCATAACAATGCATAATGAATTAGGTTGCTTTACCCT
>JASDQU010816998.1:3888-22085 GCA_032191745.1 Picea mariana | reverse complement strand
AGGGTTCTCCAACTTCACATGGCCATAACTCTCTAACCGTGAGGAGTTATGTGACGTTCCACATACCACCAGAAATGGCATGACATGTACTATCCATATAGAATAGTATTACCTAAAAATATATCAAAACTCATACCACTATACATCTAAAAAACTTGAGTCCATTACCCAAACCTTTGTGCTACCGGAATTCGCTACCGAACTTTCTTCAAGGGTTGACATCAATGACAACCAACCACAAAAATCAGCAAAGTCTCGTCCCTTAATTGTTTTCGAAGTCATGATGGTTAAATCATGTTCCTGGATTTTGGCAAGCCAATGTGCAAGCTTCCTTGAAAGATAAGTTTGTGAAAGCAAAAACTTGACAACATGCAAAGGGACTTTTACCTACATGTGTTTTCCTAGGATAAAGTGGAAAAATTTATCTACAACTTTAAGAAGAGAAAATGCATGTTTCTCAATATAGGAGTACTTGAATTCGTCATCTGATAAACTTTAGATCATGTAAGCTACATGTCTCTCATTATTATGATCATCACATTGTATGAGGATAGCAGAAACTGCTTCCTCAGTGTCATTAGTGTATATGATAAAATATATCTCAAAGTCTGGTTTTGCCAGAACCGGTGTGGAACTGATTGCCTTCTTAATCCTTAAAAAAATATTTTAGACATCATCTTTCCAAGAAAAGGAGTGATCTTTCTTTAGAATATTATGAATCGGTTTAACCATTAAATCAAAATCAGGAACAAACCTGCAGACAAAGTTGATAATACCCATAAAGGCTTGAACCTCCTTTTTGGAAGTGGGGGTAGGAATGTTCATGATAACAACAATCCTTTCGGGATCTATGCTTATTCTTGAATCATAAATGATATTTCCAAGGATCTTTCCCTTGGTGACGCTAAAAATACATTTAGAAGGATTTAAAGGAATGCTGAATTTTTTACATTGCATGAGAACTTCCCGAGATGACCAAAATGATCCAATCGATTCTTTGAATAGACAGTAAAATCATCAAGATATACTTGGATAATTTTACCGATCAGATCATCAAAATCTATTTGCATAGCTCTCTGGAAGGTGGCACCTGCATTATATAAGCCAAAAGGCATGAATTCGTAAGAAAATGTGCCCCATCATGTAGTAAAGGTGGTTTTGTATCTTGTTAGCACTGAGAGTTAACCTCAGATTGCAAGAGGATAAGCCCAGTACCCATCAAAGTTTTTGTAGATGTAAATGAATAATTAAAGGTCAAATGGAAAAAAACACAGTATAAGAATGTTTTAACACAGAATTCTGGGCTAGCATGCATAAGAAGATGAGGTTTTAATTAACTTTAGTCAGTGGTTTAAGGATAAATGTGAGTAGATGGAAGACTTTGGTGGGAAGGATGAACAAGTCTGCTATAAGCATTAGGCCTTCTAGCAGCTAGGTGAAGAAAAAGATCAGTCACAAGATGCTCTTGAAGCTAAAATTTAAAACTCTAAAAACATTTATAGTAGCATCATAATCAAGCCTCCATTATAACACAGTTGTAACATCTCATAAGGATCCTCCCATAATGAGCATTCAGAGTAAGAAGAAACAAGATAATGAAAAGAGACTGACTTCTATTAATGAAAATGTTTCAAATTTCATACATAACCAGAGAACAACTTTGTTACATCAAAACATTACAAAGGGAGCTCTACTCAACCATTTGAGCCTGTCATAACATTATTCTACAATATTTATAATAAAAAAGGTAGACAACAACTCGACATGTGAGATGGCCTTTATTTCCTAGGATTTTCCATGAAAATCTGTCAATCTAACATCTGTATAGAGTGGATTTAACATACTTCTAGAACCAGGGATCCTGTTGGTAACAACTCTAACACAAATACTGTCACAAAGTGTTGTCACTTGGGCGCATATCCTCTGCTTATTCTTCCTTCATGCTGATCTATTTTCCATCTATGCCTTTGATTAATTGTTCTAGGAAACATCTGTAGTCAAAAGCATATAATGACACTGATATTTCAGCAGGTTTAACTCATGGCGAGATTTTATTAGAAAAATGGTTTGCCAGACTGTCCTTGGGAGATTCGTGATTGGTTATGAACTGGAAGACATGGAATCGATGTCCAATGGGGAGAAGGGACGAGTGAATGTGAGGAGGTGGATGGTCTATGGAGACAGATGGTGTACGATGAGAGGAGGGGAAGGATATGCAGGAGGTGATGTGGAGGAAGAAAAGTAAAAAAGGTGGGCGACGTGGTAGGTGGGAGGGAAAGCAGTTAGAGTGAGTGGAGGACAGGTGTAAGCGGGAGCATGAGTGGTATTGGAGTGTGGGGAGAGCAGGATTTCGGAGGGGGGGGCAAGGTGGTAAGAGAAAATAGGAGGGGATGGTCTGAAATGATGAGGAGGTGCCACGTATGTCGGGCTTGAGGCGGGGAAAACCACTTTTCAGACCCCCTCCCTGCCTTTAAAGGTAGAAAGGTTGGGGGGGTCTGAAATGAGCTGAGGATCATCCAATCTGGAAGATGAAGATGTCACTGATGAAACCTGTTCGGGAGTTAATCCTTACATTCCGCTAACAACTTAGGATAAAAATAAATTCTTTCAAAATTAGAACTCCCCTAACCATATCTAGTGATGGCACTAATTTCGTGGAGTATGAATTATCTCTCGAAGTGACTTTCTCCCAGATCTGACGTGGCAGTCTCTCATCACTTTGAAATTTCAAAGTTCAGGGGCTTCTGCATGCAGAGTTTGCATAACTCCTGGAGTAGTACGGGCCCAGAGTGACGTGGTGGCCTGATGTCATATGACGTCACAATTGCTGACATGTCACAAAAAGAGAATGACACATGTCACTCAAAAATGAATAGATGATGTGTCCAAAGGTGCCTGAACTAAGTGCCACGTTTCAACGTCGGATGAATGCCACGTGTCTCTAGTAGATAAGTGCCAAGTGTCCTCAGTGGATGAGTTCCACTTGCCTTCGACACTTCGGGGTTCGGGAGTTATTTGAATGTGAAGTATGAAAACCCCCGAAGTGGTACGGGCCCGAAGTGATGTGTCACTTTGGCGCTTTGGCGGTTTGTTGAATATGAAGTGTGAAATCCTCCGGAGGAATATGGGCCTGGAGTGACGTGGCACTCCGACACTTCGACGCTTCAGCATTTCGGGACTCCGATACTTCAACAACTCGCTTAAGATGTTAAACCCTACGCAACTTTGACCTTCCGAATGAACACATTCAATTGATCTGATTTTCCTGATTGGATATCCACCGTTGAAAGATGAACTTGTTTGTTTGCTTGTATTTTAAGCCCGAAATGGAATTCTTTTGAATTTTTTCCTTTTTCTGCTAAAGTTAATTGTGCATACAAAGGACTTGGAGGATCTGTTGCATGCTCAATTAGTAGCAAAATATAATTACAAGTATTTTAAACTCAATCAGACCCGTAATGATCTTTCAAGAAGACATAAACAAATATGCGCATAGGAACAGTCAAGCAAGGAAATGATAAAAATCCAACCATTTAGCATTGATAAATTCTCTTGACTGACCTTAAGAGGAAAGGATTCAAGGATAGACTGTGCTAGAGAGGGAGAAGGGATAGAAGTATAGACTTCGGTCTTGATAGCAGGAAATCATAAAAACTTAAAGAAAACCTATGACTCGAAGATAAATACTAAACCTATTTTTTTTAACCGTTGTAATTCTATGTGTTAATGTTTGGCTCCATAGGGGATGACATGCTCCCTGTGAGCTGCCAAGAACATGCGGTTCCAATGTCTTATTCTAGGGCTATGGGGTTATTTATTCAACAAAATAAGAAGAAACATTATATTTACAATGAAAGGGGCAACCACTTCATGGCTCAAACAAAAACTTCTTAATAAAGTGCCCATTAACAGGGCCACAAAAAACTTCAGAATCCTCCAGGTTCTGCAATTTGTAAGTATTATTTGAAAACACCTTAGAAATCCTGAAAGGGCCAATCCACAAGGCTTCAAATTTATCATGTTTTCCTTTGTCTTTCTTGGGTTCATCACACTTGAGCACCAAATCTCCCAACTGAAAATCTTCTTTGCTGGCCTTCTCGTCAAAAGCTTGCTTGATCTTCTACTAATGGTCTGGTGCTTTGTCAAGGAGTTGCCCTCTATTCTGCTGCACTTCTACCAACTGATGTATCCTCCTAACCAAATCATTTGGTTCTCCATCCCAATCCTATAAAAAATTTTCCACAGGAAAGGAAAGTTGAGTGGGAAAGACAACCTCAATCCGATATACAAGCTGAAAGGGGGAAATACCAAGTGACCTCTTTGTAGTAACTCTATCAGCCCATAATGAAAATTTTAACTTTGAGTGTCATGCTTTCTTGTTGTCTTCTAACAACTTTTTGATGATCTTTATGAGGATCTTGTTAGAAGATTCTTCCAAACCATTTCCTTGGGGATAATAAGGAGTAGAATGGACTAATGAAATCCCATACTATTCACAAGACTTGATTAAAGGTTCAACTTTGAAAGAAGTAGCATTGTCAGTAACAATCTTATTGGGACAACCAAATATGGACATGATATCTTCAAGAAAACCAATAATTACCAGATGAGAGGCACTCCTGGTAGGTATGGCTTCTATCCATTTGGAGAAATAGTCAGTTGCAGTCAAAATCCACTTATGTTGACTACTTGATGCTGGGTGAATTTCTCCAATGAATTCAAGGCCCCACTATTGAAAAGGTCCAGAAACCACCACTAGATTCAAAGACAAATATTTGAGCTACTGCTTTCCAGGAAATTTTTGGCATTTGACAAAAGCTCTAATCTTTGTACAAATATCAGAAAAAAGGCTAGGCCAAAAGAACCTAGTTGTGAGGATCTTATAGGCTGTGGTTCTCCAAAAATGATGGCCCCCACATGAGCTATCATGAAAATTAGTCATGACCCTTTGGGCCTCCTGTGGATCTAAACATCTCAAAAGAACCCCTAGAGGATATTTCCAATACACCATGTTATCAATAAGACAATATCTGATTGCATTAAGTTTTAGAGCTCTCACCTTTTTTTCTCCAGACCATCAGGAGGCTGCAACTTTTGCAGAAAATATATGATATCTTTGTACCAGGTGCATTCTGCCAAGTTGGGGTTGATATGAGATATTTAATCAACAAAATTAGTTTGCTTCTTCTTTGAATTTATATTCATGAAATTAACCCCCAGTGCTTTGCAATTTGATTTAGCCATCAGCCTAGCTAAACCTCGTCCCTTCACCAATTTAGTGGGTTTTATTTCAAGGTCAAATTCCATAATTTTGGCATTCCATTTTCTCCTCTTCCCAGCTATGTCAGGCTAGATAAGTATCTATTTCACAGAGGATGAGGGTACATAGGCAATGATTTTGGAATGTAGGATGTATACTCTGAAGGCTTTGAGGGATTTAACCAAAGCGTAATCTTGTTTCTCCATGATATCATACCTCATCTCTGCATCCCTTAATGCCCTGCTGAAAAAGGAAATAGGATGCTCTAACCCTTTTGTATTCTTCTGCAGTAAAACAACAACCAATGTGTCATAGGAGGCAAAGGAGAATATCAGGAACTCCTTGGAATAATCAGGGCTGAAAAGTATAGGTGCTTCAGTCAAGGCCTTTTTGATTTGATCAAAAGAATCTCGGGCCTCAGTAGTCCATTTCACCTCATTTCCTTTCCTAAGCATGGATGCAATGTACTTGACCAATTCAACAAAGTTAGAGATGAACCTTCTCAGAAAATTGATCTTACCTAAGAAAGAATGAACTTCTTTCTTAGATCTAGGAAGAAGTAAAGTCTGGATGGCTTCTACTCTGCTTGGAACAATTCTTACCCCTTCTGCTGATACAATATGTCCCAATAACTTTCCTTCCTTCAAAGCAAACAAAGAGTTCTTAGGATTGAGAGAGAGACCAAACTTTATGCACTTCAAGAAGACCTTTTTTAAGTGATGATAATACTCTTTATTAGACGTTGATAACACTGTAATTTCATCTAGATAGATGACCACAAATTTATCCTTTTCCTCAATAAAGACAATATCCATTTCTCTCTGAAAGGTTTCTCCTGCATTCATTAATCCAAAGGGCATTTTAGCATACTTGAATGTGCCCCAAGGAGTAGTGAAGGCTGTCTTCTCTCTATATTTAGGTAAGACAAAGATCTGATTGTATCCTGAGAAGCCATCAATCATAGACATCCTAGATGAGCTAGTCACTCTCTGCAAAATGTGCTCCATCTTTGGCAAGGGATAATTATCCTTCTTGGAGCTTCTGTTCAAGTTCCTGAAGTCAACACATAGTTTAATTTCTCCATTTTTATTTCTCACAGGGACTAAGTTAGCCACCCACTCATAGTGTCTCAAAGGAATTATGATCTTAGCATCCAATGAATTCTTAATCTGTTTTTCCATAATAGGTAGCAGCATGGGATTTATTTGTTTGAGCTTCTTCCTAAAAGGATTGGTCTCCTCTTTCAAAGCGATATTAAGTTCAATGATGCTTGTGTCATATGTCTATAGATCTTCATATTTCCAAGAAAATATATCAGAAAACTCCTTTAAAATCTTGACATACTCAGCCCTTTGTTCCTTTGACAAGCTACTAGATAGTTTTACATACTTTGGATCCTCTTTTGTACCCAAATTGCATTCAGTCACATCAACATTTTCATTTGAACCTTGAAACTTCACAACAACATCATTCCTATCAAACAATCTATCCAAAGGAACTAATCCTCTTGGAATATGGTTGTTGGGAAATTGAAAAATCTTACAGTCAACAATTTTGTTCAGAAAAATATCATCATGAGGATTTTTGTCATCATCTCGATCTTGATCAATATGTAGGGCAGAGAATTCATCCACAGTTTCAAGAAATATTTTGATCTCAAGATCATCCTCAAAGACCTTACAATGTTTGACATTGTTAGGTATAGAGGGTCTATACTTTACATCCACATCATATTTGATCTTAGGGGTCACATGAATTATGAAATTACTTGCCGAAACAACCAAAGAATCAACCAAAATATTTTCTTCTCTTGGAACAAAAGAGATATTAAAAGCTAAGAAGAAATTATCAACAAGATCCCAGACTTCATTTCTGTAAGTTCTCAACCTGGGGTGTTTAGCTTGATACATATTTTTGACTTGATGAACAATCAATTTAGGATCTCCAAACACTTCAAACTCTTCAATCTTCATGTCTTTAGCAGTCCCCAAACCCAAAACAAGATCCTCATATTCTGTCACATTATTGATAGTTTCAAATTCAAGCTTGTAAGACAAAGAAATGGTCTCTTGTGTAGGGGAAATAAAGACTACCCTGACACCAACACCTTCCTTAGAAGAGGCCCCATCAAAAAACATCTTCCAAATAGAGGTACTAAGAGGAGGAATTTCACATGAGGAAGTAGATTGTTTTCTGATTTCAATCGGTGATTGAGGAGCATCAGTGAGTTGTAATATACTGGATCCTAACTCAGTATCAATTGCAAAAATAGGGTGGTTGGTAGGATTTGCTTCATCACTGATTATGTAGGATATTTTTGCTTCCCTATAAATCCTTTTGTGCTCTCTTCCAAACACAGGGATGGTGGCATATGAAAGTTCCATCTATAAAGTTCCCCCTAGTCGTTTGATCCAAGATATTGAAAAGAGAATCCCAAACTTGGGGGGAACATCAACCACCACAATATCCATGACCACACTTTTCATGGGAAATCGGAACAAGGTAACAACCAGGTCTTTGATTACCCCAAGATACTTCACCTTCCTAGAATCAAATGAGTATAAGTCATGCTAAGTTTTTGTAATTTCTAGACCAAGCTCATCCATGACAGATTTGGGCATGAGGTTGTGAGATGCACCTGATTCCATCAAATAGTTGTGCAATACTTTATCATGAATATTCAAGGATGTATAGAAAGGAAGGGATGAGTCATCCCTATCTTCTATCAAAGGTCCCAAAATGACTACTGGTTTTTCATCTTGAAGGTTCATTGAGTCTGTAGAATTAGATGAGGATTCATGCTGCAGCATCTTGGAAAGATATTTTCTAAACTCCTCATTTTTAATCATCTCTAAAAAGGGTACAAGGATCTTAATCTTTTGAATCTCACTCTCAAAGATGAAGGAAGAAGGTGATTTCAGGATCTCCTTAATCTCTGGTCCATGTGTCTTAGTCACTGCTTGAGGATCTTGTATGTCTTTTTCATTGTTGCTAGAGGCCACAACTTTAGAAGGATTTTCTGTCTTGGTTGGCTGATCAGAAGTGTTAGGTTTTCCCTCTTTATTTTTGGACCTTAGGTTTTATTTATTTGAATTTTCATTAGATTCTCCCCTTTACTCAACTCATTCAATTGGTTGTCCATAATAGAATCTTCATATGCAGACTGAGTTAAGTGAGAAGATGAAGAGGTATCACCTAGACAATGGATTGTTGGATCAAAATATTCATCCTCTCCTTCTTCAATAGTAATAAGGTTATTTTGAAGAGGATCCTGGACTTTTTGATCATCCATTTCCCTATTTCTTTGATCTCTTTGGAGGATCTGAGGGGCATTGTTTGTTCTTCTGAAATTTCCTCTGTTATCAACATTTTGAGTGTTTCTATAATTATTCTTTCCTTCAAGTTTCAACTTCTCCATTTCAGTGGAAAGGGGTTTAACCAATTTAGTTAGTTCATCAACTTGAGGGTGGACAATAAGGGAATCATAGGTTGAAGCTTCAACCTTACCTTTTCTTCTGTCTCTATCAGACTTCCCTATAAGCTTATCAGCTGCCATTATGTTAGATTCTACTTCCAAGGCTGCATCTTTCATGTGAGCCAGAGAGGTAGATCTTCTTTCTCTCAACATGAGGAAAAACTCAGGGTCGAGAGCACTGTCATAGGTGATTTTGGCATAACTCTTCATGGGCTTGATTTATGTGGGAATTTTGTTGTACATTTTATTAAATATTTTTGAGAAGTCAGAAACAAATTCCCCCTGCTTCCTCTTGAGTGACCCAAATTATGTAATGTAATAAAGGGAATCCTTCTTATCCCCCCAATGCCTCAAAAAGGCATCATCCAAAGA
The DNA here is from genome assembly GCA_032191745.1 of Picea mariana. NCBI lineage: Eukaryota > Viridiplantae > Streptophyta > Pinopsida > Pinales > Pinaceae > Picea > Picea mariana. The sequence continues at coordinate 12,978 of JASDQU010816998.1, read as the reverse complement.
TTCAATTCCTATAATAGATCCAGGAGTCAAACCCCTAAACCATTTTCTAGCCTCACCATCAAGGCTCTGTACAAAAAATCTCATCCATACATCCTCATTTTCATGTTAAGATTGTCTGCATAACTATACAAAACTGCAAGGTGCTCTTCAACATTTATGTCTTCTTCCCCTGTGAACTTGGGAATGTACTTAAGGTAGTCTCCAACATGGAGAGAATTCATAGGTTGTGGTAACACCAGAGGGGCATATATAGCAACCACTATATCATCCTATTGGCACAGGAGCAGACCCAGGGTTCAACGCTCAAGAGCGCACCAAAAAAACCCTAACTACCAACATTTTTGGCAACACCTGTGAAGCAGATGAAGTCTCACCCGAGGTAGAGGTAGGGGTGGTTGCAGGAATCAGATGTCTGCAACCTTAGTTGGGACATCGATCTATGATTATATCTTCTACAAGGCACTTAGCATAGATCATTCATCAATATTCAACCCTTATGGTACTTCAAAAATAGCACTGAGCATCGCTGTGAATACTTAGACTAAATATGATTCAGTACTTAGCCACAGAAATATAGATTAGATTCAGCAGATCAAGCACTAAGAATCTTATATATTAGATATAACATTCATTCATATATCATAAGCACAGAGCATAACTAGATCTATTTAATCACAACAAGCACTTAGCTAAGAAGGAGATAAACACATTAGGTCAAAGCACAAAGCACTATACACAAAGTTACCATGGTTCACCCCCACCCTAGGGCTACGTCCACAAAGCCTTCTTCTTTATATTATCTCAGTCAAGCAGTTACAACACAGAGCTTACGTGACCCTTACTTCACACAGGAAAGAAGATCTGCGCAGCTCGCTAGATCCTTCTTCCTTGCACTTCAACAAAAAACTACAACACTTGCACTTAGCTTTTCAATATCCTTACAATAATGCATAGAGCACTTGCAATATACATCCAATCACACAGATCCAACTACTAGCACTAAGCCTTTAGCTATACATCACATAAATGTACTACTGCTACTTCTCGTCGTCTCTTCTTACATTGCCTAAGTATCTATTTATAGATTACAAAATGGGCCTAAGCGTGGGTAAACCCATGCGCTGACATCCCTTTCCCTTTACATCAACCCCAAAAACCCTAAAAGGGACCCAAAAATAGGTCTTGCTTCCCTAATTTCCGCTTTGCGTTGCACTCCATCTTTGGCAAGCTATTGCAGTCCCAAAAAAGGTCAAATATGACCAAGTATTCTTCAAAACTTGGTCAAGGGACAACAAGCCCCCAACACTCACCTGTGACTCATCCCGAGTCACTCAGGTCTGATCAATTCTACCTTGAATGCCTCGATCTTGGCTCGAGTTGCTTCGACCTGCTGCAATGCGACAACCTCTTGCTCAGTAAATTCCTGGATCACTGTGTCATTGAGCGGTCCTTCCAGGCGTTGTTCTATAGTGATGACAACCTGTTCGAGTTCAACTCCCTAGATTTTGAGTTCAGAGAACAGTTGGCATGCCTTTTCTTGGATTAGATGAAGTCATTGGGACACTTCCATCACTTTACTTTGCAGCGTATGTACCTGTTGTTGGGCTGTGCATTGTTCTGTGAACCTCTTCATTCTTTCGACTGGGTCAAAGTGTTTATTTGTGCCTGTAGCGTGTCTTCATGTTGCTTTGCTTCTTGAAGTTGTGCTTCCAATGTATGCAATTCTGGATTCTCTGCGAGGGTTTCATAGGTCTGGATGCTTCTAGCGCTTAGCTGCTTACATTCTAAGGCAAAGGTTTTTAATCGGCCAACTGCGCTCCTAGCAGTGGCCTCTCTTAGATCTCTTATTTCTTGGGGGGTCTCAGGAACGGTGCAGAGCTCCAGATCCATGATGAACTGTTGGAGTTGCTAGATTACTTCTTCTAGTTGGGTCATGTGCTGTGGGAGATAGTCTTCCATATCACTTCTATGATCATCAGAGAGTGCAGTGCCTTGTGAACCTTTTCCTGTACTTCAAGTTGCTCTGCTAGAAACTGTGCCTTTTCCTCGTCCCACTTCTCTTTCAAGGAAAGATTTTCCCATTCTACCTCATTCTGTTGTTCTAGAAGTGCTTTCTGTGCTTGCATCAAAGCCTAGGTGGTGTGTGCTGTGTCTTCTTGAGCTTATCGAAGGTGAGATTCGACTTGATCAACGATCTGGTGTAATTGAGTGGGCTTATCACCTGTTCCTGATGTTCTACTTATCAAGGGTGCTGTAGAAACTACTTGGCTGGACTGGAGTGCCTGTTGCACTTCTTTGAGTTCACCCTTGATCCAGTTGAATAGATCCTCCTGCTTTTATTCTTGCTTTTCTACGAGCTCTAGTGAAACATCATTCAACGCGACAATTAAGAAGTCAAATTCATCTAGGGTAAGGGTAGTTTTAAGCGTGGTCCGGGTGGCCTTATCTTTCTTTCAGGAGGAGGGTTTTGGTGGCGTCATATTTCTTTTCATGGAGGGATCCTCCTCCTTTCTAGGTGGAGTAACCTCGCCTCTGTTTTGTTCAACTTCTGTACCACCTAGCTCATCACCATCACCTCCCCGCATAGGTGAGATTGACATAGTATTCATGGACGTTCTAGGGACATCTTCAATGTCATCATCCTTCTTAGTCCTGCTTGGCCCAGGTGTATCCAGCATAGATTCAGGGATTTCCTCGTCGGACATGTCTGCGGGGTCCTCTACAACAATGAGGTATGTCGACCATTCCTTGGCAATCTCCTCCAAGTCATCTTCTATCAGCTTGTAGTAGGCTTGGAGCTGTTGTTTATGCTCATCACCACGCACTGTAATATAGGTGAAGTGGTGGTCCGCGCTAAATTTCATCAAATTTCTAAACCTTTGAAGTATGTTTGGGGTGATTCACAGTGTAGACTGAATTGCATTCTTCAGTTGGTTGAAGTAGGTGTGGAAGACAACATTGGACTGCCACTGCTTGTTCATGTCGCTGGAGTACCACAACGTACAAAAATTCATGGCTAGTGGTTCGAAAGGTTCTATCTCTAGAAAAGTGTCTCCCTCTGGCAGTTCCCAAGCGATGAAAGCGATGAGTATGAGCAACCAACTAAAGTGGAACTCGTACCCTTGGTATTGCGCTCCTCTGCAATCCAACTCTAATTGGTTTACAAGATACTGTGCCCAATTCATCTGTAGTCCCTCGATGCACTTCCCTGCGAGGTCAAATATGAAGCTAGTCACTTGTGTTGGTCTGTTCTTATGAACTAACTTGCCCATGATCAACTGAAATGCAAGGCGCACTGTGCCACTCTGAATAGAGGCTACCTTGTAGCCTCGCATACCCTTATCTACATCGCCATAAGTTTCCTTTATCCGCTGTGCTAGTTCTCGGTCTAAGGTCTTTCCTAGGTAAAAGTCCTGTGGGTTAGGGCCTTTCATGCTAAGTCCCATGAATCAATTGATCAAAGTCGCATCCATAGTGATGCGACGGTCCAACCATAAGTATTTTCTGTGGTAGAAAGACAACAACAACTTGACACATGTGTTGACTTCCTCGTGTCTGCCGAAGTGAGGGATCTTCATTACATTGAGCAGTGTGGACTGCACGAGTTTCTGGGTCTAGGATTGCAGGACAATCTTAGGATTTATTCCTTTAGTCTTGGTTAAGTATTTATGCGGAGCTAACATCCTGTAGGTTTTGCGATCTCCAAGGTTAAAATCATTAAATTTCAGTGTTGTGAGATTATCCTGGTCAGCATGTACTACATGCACCCCTTTTGAAAGATATGCGGTGATCAAGGTGTACTCAAAGTCTCTGGGTACACTGTCATGGTTAATATTTCCGCGCAAAGGTGGTATGTAAACTGACAGAATGCGCAGGATCAGCTTGGCATTTGCAATATCGTTTCTGTGCTTTGTTCTTGTCTCGGTCGTGGTTCTGGAAGGTCCTGCTCCGCGAGCAATGGAGGGAGAAGCTTGGAATCCTCCTGTCGATGATGCTTGCACTCCTACATACATCCTTCTCTCTGACATGAATCTCTTAGCCATTAGGTCAATCAAAACTTCTTCAACTTCTTTCTCAACAATGCTGAGCTCATCCGACATACAAGCTTGGGTCCACTAGCTCAAGTGTGAAAATGAATTCAGAGACTATGATGAATAGTATGGGAACAAGGCAATGATCACAGGGTGAAGTAATCTCAAGTTTTGGGCTCAAATTCTCACTTAGAAAAAATTATTCTCGATGCATGGCATGACAGAATAAGTAGGGAAACTTAGCAACGATATGCTTGCAACGGATATGGGGCCTTCATTAACTCCGTTCTATCCATTCTGGTGTTGTCCAACGGTCTAGTGGGAACCCATAATTTCTTTTTGACCCATTCTGGGCAGAAGTTGAACAGGTATATCGGTCCAACAACTATATTGATCCACCATGGTGAAGTGCCAAATGCCGCTGTTCTGATATCTCGGCGAAGTTCCAATGCTGCAATTTTTTTGTCTGCGAAGTATCCTCTAGAACCTCTTGTAACCTTATATTATTAGCCCTTTTCTTTCTTAACTTTCTAGCCTTCTTTCCAGTGATCTTCTTCTCAGTAATGCTTTTACCATTCTGATGCTTATTTTCTGTGGTCTTAGTTACTTCGTGTTGTTGAAAGTCTTTCCTAGGGTTCCTGGATAATACTTCTTCTGTATCAAAAATAGGTAACTCAATCTTCTACGGATCCTCTAGTGTTCTCTTAGCCTCAACATCAGAGTTGCTAATATTAAATATCTGTGATCTTCTCTTCTATTCTTCAATCAAGTGCGCAATCCTTCTATTCATAAAGTCTTTTAACTCTTGCTTCTTCTGTTCCAAAACTTCTTCTTCCTCTTTTCATCTGGCTTGTTCTCTATCAATCCAAGGTTTTCCTATGAGCATGGTAAAAGGGGTGCTGTCTTCAACAAATTTAATAATCTCAAAATCTTCCTCTGTCGAAGTTCCATTGATAGTCATAGGTATCCGGGCAAGCCTTCCACATAGGTTTACTAGCTTTCCTCTGAATAAACTTGTTCCTCCTAGGGAAGGAATCATGGCAGGTTTTCCTATAGCTTCCCAAGTTCTTTCTGAAATAATGTTCACTTGTATTTCTTCATCAAGAATACAGCCAATGTCGAAGTCCCCTATTCTTGCTTCGACTTGCTCCTTTTCTTTGAAGATCTCTGATAGCCTAACATTTCGGTGATCATTCAAGGTGTCTTTCATATGTAGCAACATCTTTTCTAATTCCTTCTGAGTTTCTACTATTTCTGGATTTGCCTTAGGGTTTTCTTCATTCAGATTCATTTTTTCAATCTTAGCAATCATTTTAGGGAAATCCAACACTTCATGGTCCAAAGTTTTGCAACAAATACAACTAGGTCTTCCACTAGGGAATTCCTTATCAAGATGTCCCAGTCTTCTGCAACTGTAACAAAGGGTTAACCCTCTGTTCCGTTTAAATGTTCCCCAACTTCTTCTGTACTGCACACCAGGATCATGGTAGCTAATCTGGACAAAACTCTTTCTAGGATCCTGCATCCACTGGTTAGTCCAAACGTTCTTTCTATGCATAGGTATACCATATATTTCACTATTCCTATCAGACCTATTCATATCAAACTTTCTTTTATCTAACAATGCTCTAGTTTTCAGGCTAGGACAAAATCTATCAAGCATACCTAGATCCATGCTTTATAAAAAAAAAAATTCACTTATCTTACTTCTACAGAGCACAAATCTTTCATATCTACTAACTTTTGACTATTCTTACCTTTATTAGAGCACAGAGCTTAGAGATCTTACCTCTTTTCTGCGGATTTGACTTCTTTCTTTCATAAATTTCCACTTTTACTTTTCTTAGAGCACAGAGCATTCAGATCTCACTTCTTTTCTTCAGATATGATCTTCCTTTCTCTAGATCTGACCTTATTCTTTGCACAAAGCTTCGTAGGTCAAGCAGAATACTGCACACTAGGGCAACAGATCTACGCACAGAGCTTATTTTTCACAAAGATTTTTCTTCTTTAGTTCCCAGTAATCAAAGTTCCAGGTCCCGGCAACAGAACCATTTGTTGGCACAGGGGCAGAACCAGGGTTCAACACTCAAGAGTGCACCAACAAAACCCTAACTATCAGCCCTTTCGAAAACACCTGCAAAGCAGATGAAGTCTCACCCGAGGTAGAGGCAGGGGTGGTTGCAGGACTCAGATGTCTGCAACCTTAGCTGGGACACCGATATGTGATTATATCTTCTACATGGAGCTTAGCATAGATCATTCATCAATATTCAACCCTTATGGTACTTCGCAGATAGCACAGAGCATCGCAGTAAATACTTAGACTAAGATGATTCAGTACTTAGCCACATAAATATAGATTATATTCAGTAGATCAAACACTAAGCATCTTATATATTATATGTAACATTCATTCATATATCATAAGCACAGAGCATAAATAGATCTATTTAATCACAACAAGCACTTAGCTAAGAAGGAGATAAACACATTAGGTCAAAGAACAGAGCACAATACACAAAGTTACTGTGGTTCACCCCCACCCCGGGGACACGTCCACAAAGTCTTCTTCTTTATATTATCTTGGTCAAGCAGTTACAACGCAGAGCTTTAGTGACCCTTACTTCGCATAGGACAGAAGATCTGCGCAGCTCACTAGATCCTTCTTCCTTGCACTTCAACACAAAATTGCAACACTTGCACTTAACTTTTAAATATCCTTACAATCATGCACAAAGCACTTGCAATATACATCCAATCACACAAATCCAGCTACTAGCACTAAGCCTTTAGCTATACATCACATAGATGTACTATTGCTACTTCTTGTTGTCTCTTCTTACATTGACTAAGTATCTATTTACATATTACAAAATGGGCCTAAGCGTGGGTAAACCCACGGGTTGACATCCCTTTCCCTTTACATCAACCCCAAAAACCGTAAAAGGGACCCAAAAATAGGTCTTTCTTCCCTAATTTCCGCTTCGCGTTGCGCTCCATCTTTGGCAAGCTGTCGCAGTCCCAAAAATGGTCAAATATGACCAAGTATTCTTCAAAACTTAGTCAAGGGCCAACACATCCATCCTGTTTCTAGGAGGGTTAGCACCTGTCATTGGATTATGAAATCTAGGAGAACAAGGAGGAAATGGAGTCTTGACTATTTGCATCTTGGGAGAAAGAGGAATGTAGGAAGGAGGGATTTCCGTTTTCACAGGAACAAGATGAGTCTTGGAAGAAGATGGTATAGGATCCACGAGAAATAAGGTTTCCTCCTCTTTAGTCACAGAGGTTTTGATAGGAGGAGGAGTATGAAAACCTAAGGTAGAAAAATATTCTAAGCTCTCAAGTCTAAAATAGATAACGATATCAAGAGAGGCAAGGGTTTCCAAACTTTCTTCTTTTAATTTGGGACTAAAAGAAGAGTATTCAACAGGGAAATTTTCAAAATCCAAGTTTCTATCAATTTCTGGTGTATTCAAAGTAGAATCAGGCAAATGACTAGAAGTACCTGGTATAGCAACATAAGAGCCTTCTTGTGTAACTTTTCCCTTCTTGATGATTTTATTTGGGTCAGTTGTAGGTGTAGCTAGAGGTAGGTGTGGAGTGGACCTCGTGTTTCTGCCTTTAGGAGCCACAACTGAAAAAATGGAGTCGTTAGGTGCAAGCTGTAATCTTCAAGGTACTGATTTCTAATGCACCTTCATAATCAGTATTTCTTTGTCATTAAATCCCAGGGAAATGTTTTCAATTCGTTCCCCGACAATGACGCTAAGAATGTTAGCACTGAGAGTTACCCTCAGATTGCAAGAGGATAATCCCAGTACCCATCAAAGGTTTTGTATATGTAAATGAATAATTAAAGGTCAAATGGACAAAAACTCAGTTTAAGAATGTTTTAAGAAAAATGTCTGGGCTAGCATGCATAAAAAGATGATGTTTTAATTAAGTTCAGTCAATGGTTTAAGGATAAATGTGAGTACTTGGAATACTTTGGTGGGAAGGATGAACAAGTATGCTATAATAATTAGGCCTTCTAGCAGCTAAGTGAAGAAAAAGATCAGTCACAAGATTCTCTTGAAGCTAAATTTTAAAACTCTAAAAACATTTACAATAGCATCATAATCAAACCTCCATTATAACACAACTATAAAATCTCATAAGGATCCTCCCATAATGATCATTCAGAGTAAGAAGAAACAAGATAATGAAAAGAGGCTGACTTCTATTAATGAAAAAGTCTCAAATCTCATACATAACCAGAGAACAACTTTGTTACATCAAAACATTACAAAGGGAGCTCTGCTCAACCATTCAAGCCTGTCATAACATTATTCTGCAGTATTTATAATAAAAAAGGTAGAAAACAACTCGACATGTGATTTGGCCTTTCTTTTCTAGAATTCTCCATGAAAATCTGTCAATCTAACATTTGTACAGAGTGGATTTAACAGACTGCTAGAACCAAGGAGCTTGTTGGTAACAACTCTAGCAGAAATATTGTCACGAAGTGCTGTCACTTGGGCACATATCCTCTGCTTATTCTTCCTTCATGCTGATTTATTTTGCATATGTGCCTTTGATTAACTATGCTATGTAACATCTGCAGTTGAAAGCCGATAGTGGAACCAGTATTTTGACATGTTTAACTCACGGTGGGATTTTATTGGAATAATGATCTGCCAGACAGTCCTAGGGAGAGTCGTGATTGGTTATGTGCTAGAAGATGTGGAATCAATGTCCAATGGGGAAAAGGGACCAGTGAATGAGAGGAGGTGGATGGTCTGTAGAGACAGATGGTGTACGATGAGAGGAGGGGAAGGATATGCGGGAGGTGATGTGGAGGAAGAAAAGTCAAAAAGGTGGGTGACGTGGCAGGAGGGAGGGAAAGTAGTTAGAGTGAGTTGAGGACAGGTGTAAGCAGGAGCGTGAGTGATATTTGAGCGAGGGGTGAGCATGATTTCAGATGGGGGGGGGCAAGGTGGTAAGAGGAAATAGGAGGGGATGGTCCAAAATGATGAGGAGGTGCCACGTATGTCGGGCTTGAGGCGGGGAAAAC
>JASDQU010816997.1:20703-30791 GCA_032191745.1 Picea mariana | reverse complement strand
CAGCCAAAAAAATAAAACCATTAAACTAAACTAATATTGCTAAATTTGAACACAGTCTGTCAAAAATAGCACTCTATACTGAAATGTCATCGTATGACCTAGTCTACTACAATGTTATCTACTCTGGCTCATTCTCCTCATGTTCTGAGATCCAATTTGAAGGAACAGATGTTCACACTCCAAATTCTGGGTCAAATTATACATAAAGGTTTAAGGAACATATGTTCACACTATTATTGTTAATCGATTGTTGTCAGCTGGTAAAAACGTGAGTCCAATTGTGATGCTATGCGTTTTTAAATTTTATTAAAGTTTTTTTTAAACTAATGACAGCATTGATATTACTGATAAGTTTATTTATTTTGTATGTTGTCTTTTTTTTTTTCATTTTAAAAAATATTCTATTTCTTAATGTTTTATTTTTATTTCAGTTTATTCCTATTCCAAATGAGGTTTATGAAAGGCAATGCGAAAGCGAGATGAGGTTTTATTTATAAGTGTCCAGTTTCATTTTGATACACGATTTTATTTATAAGTGCAGAGGATGTATTAGTTGCACAGAATTTTTATTTAATTACACATCTTTTTATATTAATTAATTACACAACTCTTTTTTTTTTAATATGTGAAGCAGTTATTGCTTTTTAATTGCACACATCTTTAATGGATTAATGTTTTTTTTAAAACAATCACAAGTCCAGTGCGGAGAGATATTCCGAGGGGATGTCGGTGAGTTTTCATTAAGATCTATTGTTTTAGTTTATTATGGTTAAATATTATATTATAAGACAATTTAATTTATAGGATTTTTGGAGAATTTTTTTTATATAACAGTGAAATACAAGGATTTAAAATGATACATTCAAGTATTTTAAGAAAATACAAATTCTTTTAATTTTACTTTTTATTTGGATTGGAATTTGTATTTTATTTGAAATCTTTGTGTTTGTTATGATTATTAGACATCTTTATCTTTCAAAATTGAGAATGTTATATTATTTTCAATTTACATAAAATTCTATATTAAATATCATCTTTTTGGGAAGGGTTAACCCCTTGATCTTTTTGGGAAGGGTTAACCCCTTTAATGAAGGATAGGGATGGCTATCCTCCAAGTGTTTTTCTATGTTTTTTTTTTAATTTAATTTTAAGCTATTTTGTATTATATTATAATTTTTTATTTAATTTTTATTAATTATTTTTCATAATAATATTAATTTATATTATTTTATATTAATTTTGAAAATTTATTTTTTATATTAATTTTAATTAGTTATTTTTTATATTAATAGTATTAATTTATGTACTTTTATATAATCTTAATAAGTTAATTTTCATATTAATGATAAAAATTTAAGTTTGTGGTTTAATTAAATTTTTAAGTTTTAAAAAATGTTATATTGTTTTTATATTTAATAATATTATTGGTTGTTTGATAATATTTAATAAAATTGGAAAAAAAATTAATATGATAATATAATGATGTAAAATTAACTTGTATTTTTAGATGTTATGGTAATGTGAGGATTTTAAAAAATATCGTTTGTAATTATGTTTTGATATGGTAATATGATGATTTAAAAAATAAATTATAACAAGAATAGCTGGTAATATGGTGATTTAAAAAGTAAATTTATTACAAATTTTTATGAATGATAAAACAATGTGGTAAAGTATAATAATTGTTTTTGAATGATATCTTAAATTTAATGCAATATTGTTTTAATTATAATTGTTTTGTAATGATATTTTAAATTTAATGCAATGTTTTTTTAATTATAGGACAATGTTTAAAATCTAAGTTTTATTATAATATTTTTTTATTTGATAGGGTGATGATATATAAATTCATAACATTTTTTTTGAATTATAAAATAATGTTTAAAATTTAGGTTTTATTATAACATTTTTTAATTTGATAATGTGATGATTTAAAAAAATATGGTTTATAAAAATGTGTTTTCTAATGAAATTGGCAATATAATTTGAAAAATAAATTTATAACAAAACTTTTATGTATTTCTACCTCTAATAATATTATGTGTTTCATAATATTTAATAAAATTAGAAAAAAACAATTAATATGATAATGTGATGATGTAAAATTAACTTGTATTTTTTTTATGATATGGTAATGTGAGGATTTTAAAAATTATAGTTTATAATCATGTTTTTTTTTAATGATATGGTAATATGATGATTTAAAAAAAAATTTAACAAGTATTTTTAGTAATATGATGATTTAAAAAAAAATTATTACAAGTTTTTATGAATGATAAAACAATGTGGTAAAGTCTAATAGTTGTTTTTGAATGATATCTTAAATTTAATGCAATATTTTTTTTAATTATAAAACAATGTTTAAAATCGAAATTTTATTATAATATTTTTTAATTTGATAGGGTGATGATGTACCAATTCATAATAATATTTTTGAATTATAGAATAATGTTTAAAATTTAGGTTTTATTAGAACATTTTTTAATTTGATAATGTGATGATTTAAAAAAATATGGTTTATAACAATGTGTTTTCTAATGAGATGGGTAATATGATTTGAAAAATAAATTTGTAACTAAGTTTTTAATAATATGATGATTTAAAAAGTGAATTTATGACAAGTTTTATGAATAATATGATAAAGTTTTGAATGATAAAACAATGAGAGATTTTCAAAAGTTTTCTATAACAAGTTTTTTTTTAAATGATGCAGTCAATTTAATGCAATGTATTTTTGAATGATAAAGTAAGTTTTCACAATGTATTGAGATAAAATATAAATTCATATCAACTTTTTTGAATTATAGGACAATGTAATAATTTAAAATTTAGGTTTATGATAATATTTTTAAATGATACCTCAATGTGTTGTAATAATAGTGATAATAATAATAATGTAATGTTTTTAAAATGGTATGGTAATGTGATGGTTCAAAATTTAAATTGGTAATGTGATGATTTAAAATCTATATTTATAGTAAGTTTTTTTTTTTTTAATGATAAGGTAAATTTTGACAATATGATGATTTATGATGATTTGAAGATTAAGTTTGTAATAGGCTTTTAAAATGATTTGGTATTTTTTTTTTTAATGATAAGATAATGTGATGATTTAAATATAAAATTTATAGTAACATTTTAACATATTTTAATCATGGCAATGTGTATGTAATAATAATGATGCAATGTTTTGAAATGTTATGGTGATATGATGAAATAAAAAATAAATTAATATCAAGGTGTTTTGAATGATATGTAAATTTTTTGAATGATAAAATAGGTTGATTATTACAAACACAATTTATGGTAATATATATTAATGATATAGTAATGTGATGATCAAGTGATAGTTATTTTTTTAATGTGTAATAATAATAATGTTTTGAAAATATTTATAAATTTATAACTGTGCTAAATTGTTTGAGGATAAGATAATAGGATGATATGAACATAAGGTTTATGATAATACATTTAAATATTAATAATTTTTTAAGTAAATGTTTTAAAGGATAAAATAATGTAATGATATGAAATTAAGTTTATAATAACACTTTTAAATATTAATAATTTTTTAAGTAAATGTTTTAAAAGATAAAATAATGTAATGATATGAAAATAAAGTTTATGATAACACTTTTAAATATTTACAAGTTTTTAAATGTGGTAATTGCTTTTTGAAAAATAAAATAATGTGATGATATGAAAATAAAGTTTACCATAATATTTCTTATCATAATAATAGTAATTTGATAATAATAATATGATATGGAAATATCATGATTTAATGAATAAATTAGTGAATTTTAAAATCACAATTAAAATATTTTGAAGATATTTTTTAATAATATGACATGATAAAATATTTTGATTTAAAAATAAAAAAATTTATAACAATTATGTAATAATAATAATGCAAATTTTTTTCAATGATAAAGTAATGTAATGACCAAGAAAATATACTCACATTTAATTTTTTTAATGATATGATTAATTTTTTTAAATAATAGAACAATGTGATGATTCAAAAATATTGTTTAAGGTAACATTTATTAATGTGTAATAACATAACAATAATAATAATATGTTATTTTGAATTTTTTTTTTTTTAATGATATGATTAATTTTTTAAATAATAGAACAATGTGATGATTCAAAAATATTGTTTAAGGTAACATTTATTAATGTGTAATTACATAACAATAATAATAATATGTTGTTTTGAAAATATTTATAAGTTTTTAAATGTGATAATTTTTTTGAAGGATATGATAATGGGATGATATGAACATAAAGTTTATAATAATATATCTAAATATTTATAATTTTTTAAATACATTTTGGAAAGATAAAATAATGTGATGATATGAAAATAAAGTTTATCATAACATTTCTAAATATTTAGAAATTTTTAAATGTGGTAATTTGTTTTTAAGAATAAGATAATGTGATAATATGAAAATAAAGTTTATCATAATACTTTTAATCATAATGATAGTGATATTAAATGGTAAATTGATAATAATAATGATATGATATGACAATCTAATGATTTAAAAAATAAATTAATGAGTTTTTAAATGATAAGTAAAATATTTTGAAAGTAATTTTTTAATAATATGATATGATAAAAAATTTGAATGATAAAATATGGTGATTTGAAAACAAAACTTAAAAAAAAAATGGTTAAAAAGAAATTTTCTAAATGAATAAATGATTAAACAATGTAATAATTTAAATAAATTTTATGGTAACAATGTTTAGTTATATGAACTAAATAATAATAATGCAATGAGATTATAAAAAAAGTTTGTAGCTATATTTTTTAAAATATGAAATATGATGATGTAACCTTATGATTTAAATATAAAAATTAATTATTTTATATTTTTATTTTTTAATAGTAATGTAATTGTACTTTTATTTTTTAATAGTAATGTAATTGTGTATAACAATGTGAAAAGATATAAAAATTCAAATTTGTTAAAAAATTTAATCATATCTTTACGAAATTAATGAAAAAATAAGTTATATTTTGTTTTATTAAAATTAACATTTATATTAATATTTTTAAAATAATAATAATATAATAATAATTTTAAAAATATAATTATAATAATATTTTTTTTTTATAATAATAAAGAATGTGAGAAGATTTAAAATTAATTTTATATCAATTAAATAATAAAAGTTTTTTTAATTATTATTTTAAAAAAATGATACAAAGAAAAAATATTTTTAACTTTGTAAAAACTTTTTTAAATAAATAAGATTATGAAAAAAACCAACAAAATATTTATAATATAATGAATAATAAGATCCTAAAAAAGTTTGTAATAATGTACAAGATATAAAATTATTTATTATAATCATAACTAAAAAGTTTGTAATAATGTACAAGATATAAAATTATTTATTATAATCATAATTTTTTTTAATATAACAAATAATGAGATCCTTAAAAATGTAGATAGTTTGTAATAATGAAGAAGATATAAAATTATTTGTTATGGATAATAACAATTTGATTTTTAATTCATCTGTTTTATTAATAAATTTATTATGAATTCATTTTATAATCGTATTTTTTTATTAATATAACAAATAATGAGATTTTTAAAAACTTAAATAGTTTGTAATAGTTAAGAAGATATAAAATTATTTATTATCGATAATAATAATTTGATTTTTAATTTATTTATTTTATTAATAAATCAATTATGAATTTATTTTTAAAAATGATGATTGAAAATAATTTTTTAAGAGTTAATATATATATTTTTAAATATAAAAATGTGGTAATGATTTAAAAATAAATTTATTATGGTTTTTTAATAATATTAAAACTCCTGGATGGGGTGCCACATAGTAATGGGAGGCCACGCAGTCCACCCAGGACTCAAACCATGAATATGGAAGACCATCACCTTTTACCTCAGTCTTGAATGAAGGGCAACCATTACTCCCTGCAGAGAATGGGAGGACAACTCCCTCGAGTTATGATAATGGAAGCACCAAGTAATTGCAGATGTCAGCCCAGGGGTTGTCTCTCCCGCTCAGCTTGGGTTGGCACTACTTCTCTTTCGCGCTCCACCGCCCTGTATGCTCTGAGAATCGGACCAACGAGCAGTGGGNTTATTATGGTTTTTTAATAATATTAAAACTCCTGGATGGGGTGCCATGTAGTAATGGGAGGCCACGTAGTCCACCTAGGACTCAAGCCATGAATATGGAAGACCGTCGCCCTTTACCTCAATCTTGAATGAAGGGCAACCATTACTCCCTGCAGAGAATGGGAGGACAACTCCCTCGAGTTATGATAATGGAAGCACCAAGTAATTGCAGATGTCAGCTCAGGGGTTATCTCTCCCGCTCAGCTTGGGTTGGCACTACTTCTCTTTCGCACTCCATCGCCCTGCATGCTCTAAGAATCAGACCAAGGAGCAGTGGGTTTTCCTCGCAGTCACTCAACGAATTCTCAGCCCTCTTGGCCTAACTATGCCGAGGGAGAGGGGCAAGTCAAGGTGCGACCCAACCTAGTACAACTACGCCGCCCGAAAAAGACGAATGCAGTAGTTGGAAAGAGCCTTGTCCATAGCCCGAAATTAGCGCTTGGAGAAGTCAAAAACTCCATCAATGGATTATGTCGAGGAGGTGATTCCGGAAGAACCCATCCAGGTTCCTCCAGAATCCCTCCTCTTCACATTACCATATTATTTGCAGTTCCCTAGCCTCAATACAATGAGCACAAGCACCCAGGATGCCATGGAAGGTGCCACCTGCATAGTTGAGGAGGAATTCCTAGGGGAATTCCTCCACATGGATTCAAATGTTTCAACCCAGGATACCGACAAAAAAATTGGGGAAGAGGCAGAGGCGGTCAAGGCGGAGGACATTAGCACTCTGCAGGAGGACCACCCAGTCTTGGTGCCTCCACTGCTCACTGCAATCCCTAAATTATGCCCTGCTCCTCCACCTCTCTTCAGCCCGGAGCAACTAGAGCTCATATTTGACCTTAGAATCCAAATGGTGGACTAGCTCCACCAGGACACCCTCATGAGTCAGTGGATCGACGTGTTGTATGACACATTCTCGAATGCACCAGTAAATCAATGTTGCCCAACATGTGTGAATCCTTTCGTGCTCTAGCCCAGGGATGACCCTCTCATCGGAGCTCCGGACGACATACCCCCAGGTGCCAATGATTAATCTCTAGTTATTTGCAATGGGTACCTTGAACAATTCCTGCCCAGCTCTTTGTACCGGGAGATGCAAACTTACAGTTTTGTTTTCTTTTTTCAATTGTCAGTTTATCTTAGATTCCTAAAACAGTTCTGTAAGAACATAAATCTGCCACCTACTATGGTTTCCATTTGGCATAGAAAATGACAAATAGTTATTTTAACTAAAAGTGTCACAGTCTGCCACCTGTTCTAGTTTCCACTAATTTTGTGGAACAGGTGATAAACTGATGACATGTGACTTTTTTGTATTATAACAAAACAATGATAGGAAACTCCTTTTTTATTTAAAAAAAAAACAATATTAAAATGATAATATATAGTTTTTATATTATTAAGAATATGATGATTTATAGTTTATAATTTTAATAATACTTTGTTAACCTTTATATTTGATTTTTAAATCATTTGTTTTATTAATAAGTTAATTGTGAATTTATGATTCAAAATACTTTTTGAAAATTTATATAAAAGTTTTAAATAGAAAATTAATGTCATAAAAATAAATTTATGACTATTTTTTAATAATATAAAAATAATAATATATAAAAAAAAATATTATAACCGTGTGATTATTTAGAATTAAAGTTTATAACAACTTTTGTAATTTTAATAACACAAATTTAAAGTATTTAAAATTGAAGTTTAAAATATTTTTATTTTTATTTTTAATAAATGATAGTATTTAAATTAAATATTATTTTATTAGTATAATAATGTGATAAATTAAAATTTACATTATATAAATGGAAATTTAGAAATTTGAAATGCTTTAAAATGTATATAACATTTATTTATATAATAATGTGATAAGATTGAAAATTTAATTATTCATTATCTATCATAATTTAATTTTAATTTTCTTTTATATATGTTTTGCTTTATTGTGTTATTTTTTAAAATTTTCAATTGTTATATAAAATTTAAGGGATGATTTAAAATTTATGGAATTTTTTTAACAATATGATGATAATAAAGATTTTATGTGTGTGAGAGATGATTTAGTAATTGAAATTAAAATTAATAATAACATTGTAATGTTATTATATATAATATGTAGTAAGAGAAGCTCATGATATGGCTCTTAGATGAAATGTGTGGTAAGGGAAGCTCATGAGATGGTTCTTTGACAAATTTTTAAAGTTACCATAGAGATAGATATATGAGATGTAGGGTCAACAAGTGATAACATGGAGACTTATGATCTTTTGGTCGATTATTCAGTAGATGACATTTCGGAGGAACAAATTTTTGGTTCACCACTTAGTATGGTCTCCCTCATCATTTGTATCACTAAAAAAATATGTTATGATGACATGTCTATTAGACCTTAGCCCGGAAAGTGAGTACACTAGCTAGGGGCTAGCAACATCCGAGGATTTTGTGCCATTTTTCAGAAAGTAGATTGTTTGGAAGTTGCACTTTCAGTGGATCCATGCATGTATGTCACGATGGGGGGTGGCCATAATTGTTTGTATCCATGAGCCAACAGGGTTAAGTCACCAACCATTACTTCGAACTTGGATCTCATACCTTGCTCCATACTTTTGGAAAATAATATTTCGATTTCAGAAACCACTCTTCGCTAAAATTACCCTGGTTATACTCTAGGGTTTGTTGGCTCACTCTTGGATGAGGGTTCACTAATAATATGTTTTCTCTAATATTTCCCCCCACTCCCACCCTCAATATATGAGGGTGGGGATGGAGGGAAATATTAGAGAAAACATATAAGGGGTGGGGGAAAATATTAGAGAAAACATATTATATGTTCTCTCTAATATTTCCCATCACCCATTATATGTTTTTTCTAACATTTTCTCCCACCCCCACCCTCATATCCATTGATGGTGGCGGTGGGGTAAAATATTAGAGAAAACATATAAGGGGTGGGGCTGGGGGGAATATTAGATAAAACATATAAGGGGTGGGGGGGGGATATTAGAGAGGGCATATAATTTCTCTCTCTAATATTCCCCCCCACCCCTTATATGTTTTCTCTAATATTTCCACCTACCCCCACCCTCTATAAGATGAGGTTGGGGGTGGGGGGGAATATTAGAGAAAATATATTATATGTTCTCTCTAATATTCCCCCCCGCCCCTTATATGTTTTTTATAATATTTCCCCCCACCCCCAGCCTGATATCCATTGAGGGTGGGGGTTGGGGGGAATATTTGAGAAAAAATATTATATGTTCTCTCTAATATTACCTCCACCCCCACTCTCATATCCTCATATATGAGGGTGGGGGTGGGGGAAATATTAAAGAAAACAAATATGAGGGTTGGGTTTGGGGGGAATATTAGAGAAAACATATTTATTTTCTCTAATATTCCTCTGCACCCCCACCCTCATGTACTCATATATGAGGGTGGGGGTGGAGGGAAATATTAGAGATAATATCCTCATATATGAGGCCGAGGTGGGGGGAAATATTAGAGAAAACAAATAGGGGTGGGGGGAAATATTAGATAAAACATATTTGTTTTCTCTAATATTTCCCCCCTGTTATCACTGATACCTAGGGATAACTAGGAGATCATGTATCGAGGCCCACATGGTCCTAGACATGGAGTACGAGAGCAGATTGACTTGAGCATGGCCCTTGAGGGCCCATCTTTTCTTCTTCTCAGCCAGACTTGTCCTGCCAGCAGTACCAGCCTCTATCACCACCGGCCTGGGCTTGCATCAGAAAAGGCTCTTGCTCCATGAGGTAATTGGTCCGAGGTATCATGGTATGTGTCATATTTGATCATTATAACCTTCTTATGTATGCATTAGATCTCTTTCATTTCAGATAACTGCTTGGATCTTACACTGATCTACTTGACCACTGTTGGGGTGAT
>JASDQU010816993.1:12106-31638 GCA_032191745.1 Picea mariana | reverse complement strand
TTGCATACATCTGAAATTTAAATGCCCGAACCTTTCGTGCCATATCCTACTACTTTCATCAACATGGGTAAGCAGTAAAGAAGAATCTTGTTCAATAAATTCAGAAAATGTATACAATCTAGATGGATGATTTACCTCACCGGTAGCAACCCTAGAATTGGTTTGCATGTCATATATGTCCACTGCATTTGGTGTGAATATGAATTTATTTATGGTGTTGAAATTCGTCATCTAATACACGGAGAGAATATTGACAAAAAGTTTGGGAACGTGCAACACATTCTTGAAGCTTCCATTGGTGAGTTCAATCCTTCCTTTTTCAGTGACCTCGACTGGAGAGTTGTCCCCCATAATAATAGGAGGACCTTTGCATGCATCCAATGAAGAATAGTCTGTTTTTTTGGCAGCCATGTGATGTGATGCTCCTGAATCTACGATCCAAGCATCGGGAGAGGAGTTGATGAAAATCAAGGCATGGCTAGAATTTCCTTTCTTGGGATTATGATCTTCTAGCTTCTTCTTCTTGGCACCCTCGGGGATGCGATATCCAAGGTTGTTTTGCTGAATTATTTGAGTCATTAGATCTATTTGTTTCTGCATGCATGTGGATTCTGTATGGAATCCTTTATGGTAGTATGTGCATTTCTCCCCTTTTCTTCCCTTTCTACCTTTGGATCCAGAGACATCGGTGAAGGGTTTTGTGTACTCTTCCTTATTTGGATTTGCATGAACTTTCCTTTTTTATTTATCTTTAGATTTATGATATTGATGGATGACATCTTGCACAGTAAGTGCATGCGCCTTTGGGCCTTTGATTTTTCCCATGTTGATGAGCTTGGTTTGCTCTTGTGTCAGGGATTCGATAAATTCCTCAAGAGAAGGCATCTTCTAGGTGGAGGCGAATTGGACTGAATGGAATGTGGATATGAACACAGATAATTCAAGACCAAGTTTGGAGAGAATGGTGAGAACCATTTGTTTCTCCTCCTTAGATTTATCAACTCTGCAAGCTTTGATTTGCGACAATAAATCCTTGAATTTTGTAAATAAATCTTGGAGATTATCGAAGCTTTTTGGATCCAATGTGAGAAATTCCACCTCAAGCATGTGTCCCCTTATCTCATCCTGTTTTCCAAATATCCCTTCCAAGTTGTTCCAAGCTTCATTGGGGGTTTTACAATAAGATATGTGAAAAAGGATATTGGGAGAGATGAGGCTGCAAATTGTTTTGAATGTTTCATCCATTCGATTTAGATACTTGGATTTTTCTATGGCTGATGTCGGTTCTATATCTGTATTCAAGGTTAACCTATACAATCCTCTGGTTCGAAGATGAATGATCATTCTCTCCTTCCATGCAAAGTAATTGTAAGGTGTAAGAATGAATTCTTTTGGGAATTCCATCTTTCTGTTGTCTTCAATCTTTGGTACCTGCAAAAAAACAATTTGGTGTAGCTTTGCTTAGCAATCTATTGGCTCTAATACCATGTAAATGTGTTAAACCTAAATAGAATAGATATATCTAGAAAATACCACACACATTTGTAGAGAGAAATTGAGAAAGAAGAAGCAAGAGAGAAAGAATGGAAGAATTCTCATTAACTGTAATGAGTAATGAATAATTTACACATGATATAATTTGTATAACTCAACAAATGCACACTAGAGGAAAAGAAAATGTGCCATAGTGGTGGTATAGAGTGATATGGACACACACCAACAGTTAAGGGATTTAACTTCCACCTAGTCTAGTCTCTCGGGCAGTTACGGGAGTGAACTGCCACCTAGCTAAGTTAACTAGTCTACCAGTCTTCAGTTAACTAACTGAAACAGAGTGAAGTGAGGAGGAGATCAGGGAATCAAGGGTAATGTGCTAGTCTAGTGATGATACCAAGGATAATGTGCATTAGTTGGTGATTATCCCAATGTTGAATGGTGACAAAACCAATGCAACATCTAGACACCACTCAACTAGTCAAACTGAAGAGAATATTCTTCCTAAAATATAGGAGACTGGATAATGACTAATAATGACTAATAAACAAGGAAAAAACTTAGGAAAAGGAAATCATAGGTGTGTGTGAGGTAACTCCAACAACCTTGCACTTCCAAGCCCCTTCATTCTATGGTGGACCTAAGTGTCATTCATCAACTTGCTTTCGTTTGGTGACTTGTTCGTCGATCTTCCATGTCCAACAAGTGCACCTGGTAGTGCTCCCACATCTACCTAAGTCAACCCAAATTGACCCAAGTCATCCTAGTCCATCCAATTCCACCCAATCCATCCAAGCACACCCGATTTGAACAAGTTTGTCCAAGTTTTACCAAGTCTATCTAATTCTACCCAATTGCACCCAAGTTCGTCTGAGTCAACCCAAAAATCTACCCAAGTGTGTCCAGTTGTTCCCAAGTGCATCTAAGTCTTCCCAAGTGTGTCCAAGTTCATCCAAGTGAATCCAACCATGCCCAAGTGTGTCCAACTGTGCCCAAGTGCATCCAAATGTGCCCGATGGATGTGTTCCCAATGAGCGCATCCCAAGATTGCACTCTATGGATATGTGTGCCCAAAGGCACTTTTTCCATATGTTACAACCCACGCATGTGGAATTCCCAACTCATTGAGTCATCATGTAGTCTAAGCACCCCAAGCCAGTCATGTTTTCTATGCCAATATTGTCCATCATGCATAGTGCATGTTTGCAGAGGATGTTGCCCATGAAAAACATGTTGCCTTTCTTTGCCAAGTTCCCTTCCAAGCTTCTCTTGGTGCATCCAAATAGTGCGAGCTACCAAGGTAAATGGTGCACCCAATATGAGCAAGGGTGTATGAAATTTCCATGGTGTGTCTTGCCATCATGCGATGCCCAAAAATGACTCTTCTATCCATCAACCTTCTATCATGTCCATTTGTGTCAGTCAATGACAACCAAGGTGATTATGCAGTAGAGGTTCCCAAAGATATTCAAGGCTAGGGCCTTACATCCTCTACCATTAAAATTCATTGTTGTCCTCGACAACATCCTCAAGAACCTATTATTCTCCAAATTGTTTTCCCAGACCAATGCATCCATCCATAATTGACTCCTTCAACTAATCTGCATTGTCCATGCTAGAATTTATATGCTTCTTTTGAACAAAGTGTATTTTCCCAACTCTACCAAGAATGCCTCTTGAATGTATTTGTTGTTGTTATCACCTTCTACCATGACTGTGACTGTAATCTAAGTTCAACACTATTGTGGTTGTGTACTGTTGTTGTAATCCAAACTTCATCAAGAAAATCATCAAAATTTCCAAGTGTTGCACCATCCAAACCTACTAATGCATTAATACTTCGACCAACTTAGCCATGATTTTTTACACTAAGCTCTCCCATGCCTTGAACTAGTTGGGAGATCAATCAAAATATCATATCCAACTCGTGAGAATGCATGTCTTCATGCTGAAAATAGTATTTTCCATCCACACTTCAGTCATTGTGTACAACTCTTTTTGAACTAAGGAAATATCACCACCTTCACTTTCATACAATTAAGTCATATCCAAAACAAAATTTTCCAAGGTACCTTCTCTATAGGTGTTGTAGGCTCCACTGTCTACTTCTAGGTAGTGAGTTACATTGCAACTCATTAGAGAAGAGGATATGGAAAATAATTTCCAAGGATACTTCTAACCAAAGTGTTTGACTTGTGCTTCATGCTCAAGTATCTCAAAACTTTCTCATTCTCTAATAGTGTGCAACCTAGTCCTTCTGACCAAACTGTTGTCAACTAGAAATCATATATCCCCATGGTTACTCTAAAAAAATCTACAATTTCAGTTGCATCATGATTAGGAAAATATTTTCCTCCCACTTCTACATCCAACTAAGAGTCTTGTTGGGTGAGTGCCTCCATGCACTGCCAAGACCCAACAATTAGATTATTTATCATAAAAAATGAGACATATGTCTAGCCTCTCTTCTTGTGTGTAATTATGTGTGCAACCAGTCATTTCTTGGTGAGTTCCTTTACCAACGACCTTCAAAACAACCACTGGTGGAAGTTCATCCTTATCTCCAACATCTTGCTTCCAGTTCTTCAAAGTGCACAACAGTTCAATCTTTTTTCAAGACTAACTCCACTAAAGTCTCTAATGTTGATAACCTACTCTGTGTATGGTCTTCACCATATTTGATACCCAAGGCTACCACTTATCAATGCCATCTCTTCTTTCTATTTACGATGACACAAATCATGACTGCAAATTCATTGGTTGCCTTAATCAAATTCATGACTGCCATTCTTGGCATCCTTCCCAACACTACAAGGAGAACGCCTTCTAGCAGAGATTTTTGTGGAGGTTTTGAGTGTTACAAAATTTGGAAAAAATTTCGAAAAAACCTCTGCTACAACCTCCTCTATTGGTTGCAGAGGTTTTAGTGGAGGTTTTAATGGATGTTTTAGCATATGTTTTAGCAGAAGATTTAACGAGTGAGTGTAGGTTGTAGTGGAGGTTAGTTTTCAGTGCTTTTATCATCAAAACACATTGGTGCACATGTATAAATGAGAAGCACTGGAACCGGTGTGTGCACATAAATGAGACACACTGGTGCACACACATAAATGATGAGCACCGATGTGCACACATAAATTAGAAGCATCGGTGCGCACAAATAAATTAAGAAGCATCAGTGCACACACATAAATAAGAAGCATCAATGCACACACATAAATGAGAAGCACCGATGCACACACATAAATGAAAAGCACTAGTGATTTTTATGTTTATGCATTCACTGGTGCATATTGTAATCATGTGCATCAAAATATTTTGAAATGATGCAAACATAATCGCACATTATGTCATTTAAAGCAGTGTTGCTTTCTCACAATTTTTATCACCAATGCATATAACTCATAAAAATGCACCATTTAGTGAGTTCAAAAGAACGTAGTGCAACAATATGTATATATTTTAATTAATTAATTTTTTTTACAAAATTTCATTTAATCATCTCAAAATCAAATATTCGTCATAACAATATTGATTTTTATATTTTTGTTATTGTGTTTTGATATAATGATTGCATTAATTCGTTATCCAACATATTACACCTCTATTATTTGTAATAATGTAAATCATCCATATATTAATTAATCATCAACACAACATTTTATAGCATTTGACAATGCAATAAAATAAGAAACCCAATTTATTATATATGAATAAGTGGCCTTCTTTGTTCAAGGGAAAAACTCTCTATGGCGAAGACTAAACCACAATAGACAGGTATGACTGCAGAAATCAACTCAATTCCAACATATGCTATATAAACTAATGTGCAATATAAGAAAGAGGCCTACCTCGATCTGACGTTTGATGATATTCCGCCATTGATCACTTTGACCCAAAGTTTTATACCTGCAAGAATCTCTCAACAAACAAGCAGAGCAAGTATACAATGATAATATAAAAGGGATTAGCACATCAGATAGCATAATCCATTAATAAACATTACAAACACGCCAATGGATAATAATCATATATTTGCAAGATATCAATAGGACAGGAAAGGAGTAATTATATTAATAATTGATCAGCAGAAGTGACAACGATACAGACTTCCGTGTCGGCACAGTTCGAAACCAAGAAACCAAGTTCCTTCCAACTGGGTCTCCACCACTTCAATCCTCCACCAAAGACAAGCTCATGGGAAAGAGGCAATGAGGTCCTCTCAACAATAGGGAAAGAGATTGGGGGATGAACACTATGTTCAGACTTGAGGGACAGAGGGATGCAGACTCAATATGAAGTAATTTCTCCAGAGTAACTTTTCTCTCAAAATTGAATGATTTCTCCTACTTTTCCATAGGTTGAAATTGTTCTCTTATAGCCTTTAGGATGTAACTAAAGGGCCGAGTCAGAACATTTCTAGTATATGGAAGGCCAAGGATCAGAGATCTCCTGTCATGACATGGAAACCCGACCTCATTTTGTATTTTCTGGCACAAATCCCAATGTATGCGGGCTGTAGTGGATCAGCAAGCGTATACGCATCTTGCATAGAAGATGGGGAGCGTATATGTGGAAAAATGTATATTTTTAGCTCTGGATTCATCAAAAGGGGATGATAAGTCTGCATAGGGAAATGGAAAAAGGTCCTCTGTGCAAGATAGTAATGGTGAGGCAAATCTTGCTATAACAGATGCCCCCTAATGTCTGAGATCAGAGGAGTATCTGTGATGGCTGAAATACATTATAAACAACCCAGAAGTGGAGTGGTAGAGAACCGGCTAGACGAACTCAATTACGCATTACATTATGTACTGACTATGCATACATGGCTGCCAAGAATACAATGTATATCCATGTGGAAAATATACCAAACAAGTGTTCATGGCCATGAATAGGAAAACACAAATGTGGTTACATGCCAAAAGTTGTCATAGTCACAAACAAGGCCCAGTGAAACCAGTCTCAAAATCAATCTGAAGATATCTATATACCACGGACTACAATTTGATCTCCCATGATCACTGAAGTCAAATAGGTACTGGTCCAATGAAGGGGAAGCAACAGCTCAGGAAAGTTGCGGCCACATAGTGATGTCTTCAAGTCTTCTACACTATCCGCCAAGGGTGAAAGTCTACATCATGTGAATAAATGAGTTTACGTTGAACACAATGAGACATCATTTGATTACCGTTCATTGAGGTATACTGTTAACAAACACGAGACAACCTACCAATAATGAAAGTAGGTATCAAGGCACCGAGTACATTTCTACAAGTGTGAATAAAGGAGTTGGTGTCGAACGCTTGAAAAATCCATTGATCAGGAGACATTGATGTATTCTCATCTGTCAATGGCGAGAGAGCCTGCCACTAATGACTACAAGACTCAAGGTACTCATAAAACTCTAGGTCCCATATCTAGAATAAATGAGCTGAAGTCAATGGAAAGAGACCCACTGAAAGGAGAGCATTGAAGCATCTCTCATCAATTAGCACAAGGAACAAAGAAGTAGCTTCATGATTTGGTGGAGATCGGGTGAAGAACATTTTCACGAACCAACGAACCTGTGCATCCCACGTGTACCAAATGACAACGGTACATGAAAAAGACCCCTTGAATAGCAGCCAATGATGAAAAACTACTGACAAAGGCGAGGAAACCACCAATAAGGCTAATGGTATCCAAGACACTGCATGAATCCCAAAGTGTGAGTATATGTCTTGCTGTCGAACACAAGAGAAACCACCCAGACAACGACTAATGATGAAGTGTCGATTTTTGGGTTCAAGGTGACCTACCAATGATGAAAGTAGGGCCAGGGTGCATGATAAGACCAAAGTATCATGTGATTCTGAGACAAAACTGAGGGTATGGACAACATGCGAAGTCAAGATTTTTGAGGAGTGGCCGACATAGGTTGATAGACTTCCTTTGAACAAGAGCATGATACATATGGTGGACTCCGGCATCATGGAATCAATGATGTGACAATTAGATGCAGGAGGCATCCATAATGTTCTCTGTAGGGACTGGAAGAGGAACCAGTCGGTAAAGAAAACTTTGTAGCGAGATCATCTTCCTAAGGCCATGCTAAACCCAAAATTATGATGACACAGGGACTCAATAAATTTGTGCTCTGTTCAAAGGTGACACGATTGTTGCCAATTACAATATAGTACTCTCTTCCTGCCCGTCTTTTTTTGTTTTTTCATAACAAATGAATGCTATGATACAAAGGAGGGAACGAGTATCTCAAGTAAGAAAAACTAGTTCCAGCAGTGGAACGTACCTATGCTTAATGCAAGGGAATGCATGAGGGAGATGGACACTCAGGGTGATGTTCCCTCCAGGGTATAGGGTGTCAAATTGCGAAGGATATAAACAAGGCTCTGCTTGGTTGAGGATGCAAACTGCCTAGGCAATGGTTTATAATGCAAAGCGGGAACCAACTAAAGGCTCAATACTGCAAGCGAGGGCATGAGATGCAATCACAACTTAATGCCAAAAAATGTCTTTTTTTATATCTTTTAGTCTACTTGGTGCGAAAAAGAGGTAAACTTGTGCCAAATAGACGTCTTTTCAAATCCAATTTACGAGTGTGAAAAAGACAAGTTCACTCAGCAATCTTTTCAATTTTTGGTAGCGAGTCAGAAAAGAGATTAAATAAGACTCATGACCTTTCAAATCCAACTTTAACGAGCATGAAAGGGACAAATCACTCGACGATCTTTTCAATTTTTAGATGAGTCGGAAAAGAGTTTAACTGAGACTTGTTAGGAATATTCTAGGCGGTAAGTCGTGGGGGAGGCCAAGGCTCCCGTGCGGACCTCTTGTGGAATGTCAGTATCTTATGAAGAACTGACACACACTTGGGAAGGCCCAAATCTCTCCAAGTTGACGAGGAAAAAGTGCTAACAGAGGTTATCGTCTTCGTGATATATAGGATAATGTCTCTTCCTGGAAAAGGCATAGGCAAAGGGATTAGATACCCCACCAGACCATCCCAATCAAAGGGAACCTTGTCAAGACTTGGAGGGAGAGAAATCGGGAAGAGTAAAACTCTCTCTTGTTCAGAAGGTGAAGTAATAGAAATGCTAAGGACATGGCATAGAAGGTATAGAACCAGAACCAGAAGAGAGGGATTGACCAAAAATTGCATTGGCGCAACCGCTTCCTTAGACTTATCACTCTCCAAGAGAAGAGCGGGGTCGATCGAATATTACATCGATATGACCACTTCCTCAACCATTGGTTGAATAGGATGAGAGACAACAAGGTCAAGAGGTGTATCACCCCAAAAAATAGGAGTGTTGCCGGTCGAAGATTGCATCGACACGATCGTTGGTTGAACAAGATGCGTGACAAAAAGGTCAAGAGATGCATCACCATCGAACATAGGAGAGGTATTGGTCGAAGATTTCATCGACATGACCACAAGTTGAATGAGATGTGAGACAACAAGGTCAAAGGACACATCAACCCCTAAAGGAAAAGAGGTGTCAACCGAAGATTGCATCGGCATGATTCTTGTATCAACCAAAGAAGGAATAGAGTGTTGTGAAACCATAGATGCCTCAAAACACGAAGGGCCCTTAGGTGAGCCCCATGCTTCTGGTATCCCAACAGTAATAGGACACAAACGAGTAAGGTGACTTCCTTCACAAGTCCTGCAAAGGAATCTAGGCTTACGTCTGATACCTCTAGGCTTCTCAATCATATGAAAGCCCCCTGCATGAATTGCAGTGGCTGGTGACATGCTCCCAGCATGACTTGCAGAGGCTAGTNNNNCATGACTAGCAAAGGTTGGTGATGAATGTGCAGTGTGACTAGCAGTGACCAGACATGTTCCCCCAACATGACTTGTAGCGGCTGGTTGCAGGTCTTCAACATGACTCGCATAGGTTGTCGACCAATCTCCAACATGACTAGTAGAGGTTTGTGATATAATGCCAGTATGACACGCAATGACTGGACTTGTGCCCCCAGCATGAATTGCAGTGACTAGTTGCAAGTCTTCAACATGACTCAGAGAGATTGTTGACCAATATCCAACATGACTAGCAGCAGTTGGTGATATAATGCTAGTATGCCATGCAATGCTTGGACTTGTGGCGGTGGTGAATTGCAGCATTTGAAACCAAGGTCCAAGGAAAGATTGGTTTTGAGAAATTATAGGCCAGG
The DNA here is from genome assembly GCA_032191745.1 of Picea mariana. Classification (NCBI taxonomy): domain Eukaryota; kingdom Viridiplantae; phylum Streptophyta; class Pinopsida; order Pinales; family Pinaceae; genus Picea; species Picea mariana. The sequence continues at coordinate 21,960 of JASDQU010816993.1, read as the reverse complement.
AAGGATCCTGGCTTACACCCTGTCCCTATCCAGTAGGATAGTATCCTCCTCCATACTGATTCATAAAGAGTTGTAAGGGCATCGACACTGAGGAAGCCGCTTGCGAAGATAAAGAAACATGAAAAGGGTCACTCAGGTGAGGATATATGTTTCCACCAGATGAAGGAACTTCGTGAGGGGGGTTGCCCATACTATAAAAGTAATTCCCCTCGGATGAAACACCAGAGGGCAGACAGAGGTCCGCCATGGGAAAAGTGTCCGTAGGAACCGACATAGCGGAAGAAGGATAAGTGGACGAAGTGTAATAAGTAGAATGATTGCTTAATTGGGCACTTACTTCTCGCATAGTGGAATCGTGGGAAGGAATATTCCAACCTCCTACCGTAAGAGGTGTTTGAAGGATATGACTCCCACCAAACAGAGAGGGATAAGAAGGAGGCATCATGCCCCCAGACACAAAAGTTGTATTCGCATAAGGAGGTGAGATAGAGGATGGTAAGTGCGAAGACATATCAGACATACCATGAGAAAAATGATTAGAGACCCAAGGCCCAGACTAAGCATTGTAATGGTGCATACCATTGTAAAAAATGGAAGGGTCCGTCCCCATGAAATTAACAGGTATCATGGGGTGGGTAGCAGTGAATGAGGGAGAAAAAGAAAATCCACTGTCCATAATGACGAAACCCAAAATAGACGCTTAAGGTCGACTAGTAGTCAAAGAGCATACCAAAAAGTCAAACTGCCAATATGCATGCAAACAGGCTAAAGTGGATGAGTGGCCTCCCTCGCTAAAGAAGGTATGTCTCATAGAAGAGGGACTTGAGACTCCCCGCTAAAGTTTGGAGGTAACAGAATCAATTTTAAGGGCCCTAGTAGGCTTAACAACCAGTCGGTAAGATCCCCCTGGAGAGGTAATCCTCCATAAAGGTTGTGTGTTGTCTGACCCCTATCTAACTCAGGATACAAGAAGAATAACCCCTGCAAGTAACCTATGAGATACATAAGTCAAGAAACTAATAAACCACTGTATAACCAATGCACAGGCGAGCAATTGTAAGTCTAGATCACCGTATGGGAAGGGTAGCAAAGCCCAAAACCTTGAAAGCACCTCTTCTCATAGAGGTATGGGTATTAGCAAGATCCCCAAATATGAATAAATCCACAGAAATATCTCTGACGCTAGGTGTGTATCCAAGGGTTATCCCTTCAACTAACTTCACGTGACCTCGTGATTAACTTCGGTGTGAGTGGAGCCTCCTGATATTACCAATTAGACAATGGACTTCTCAACTCCCTGTCTCAGACACATATGTTGATTTAATTGCCTTGGATAAGTTTACTCACAAGATCCTATTCCAAGGCACTAAATCCTAGGCTAGTTTGTGCACCCTAAAAAATAAAATCGTGACTAATCAATTTTAGTTTAAAGCGTAAATTTTATTGGCCATGGTTACTCAAAAAGGTATGGAAGTGAAACTCATGATGTTATGACTCTGTAAGAAAATAAATATGGATATAATGCAAAGTCTATCTTTAACTTTTTAATGAATGATATGCCAATAAGAACAATGCAGTCTTCAATTTCAACTCTGTAATTCAGAAGTAAAATGCAATCTTTCACTAAATGCGCTAAGATAATGATAAATATTCAAAGACGAAAATTCCAACCAATGCAAAATGCCTATTTTTTGCATTTTCAATATACTAAAAAGAAAATGCACGGACTGATGAGCAACCTGATATATAAATTCTACCGTGTATAAAAGCAATGACTCGAGCAGAATACCAAGAAGCCATGCAAATAGGCCAGAGAAGAAGGACAAACAAAAAATGGAAAACAAAGAGAAAGACTCCGCCTAAAAATTCAACTCCAAACAGGTTTCCTGTCATCCCGGATAATCTCAACAGATACTACAGAGACCTAAGAAGGCTTAGCAACCTTCAAATCCCACCCAACAGTCACTAAACCAAGAAAACAAGCAAGGGGAAGTGGTATACACAACTGTTCAGGAGAACAAAGTGTATATACGCTTCTTGCAGTGAGACAACAAGCGTGTATACGCGACTGTCAAGGAAAAAATGCCGTATATGCTTTAAAACAAGGCTGGGCAAGGGACAAAGGCTGAAAACTTAGACCCAAAGTGAAAAGGACATGTCAAGCAGTGATACGACAATAAACACAAAGGAAAAAGAGCAATGTAAGAAGAAAAAGTACTTCAACCCTTAGAAGGAAGATCTCTCCCCAGTGGAGTCGCCATTTTTGTTACAAGGGAAAAACTCTCTATGGCCAAGGGTAAACCACAACAGATAGGTATGACTGCAGAAATCAACTGAATTCCAACATATGCTATATAAAATAATGTGCAATATAAGAAAGAGGCATACCTCGATCCAACGTTTGATGATGTTCCATTGTTGAGCACTTTGACCCAAAGCTTTATACCTGCAAGAAGTTCTCAACAAACAAGCAGAGAAAGTATGCAGTGATAATATAAAAGGGATTAACACATCAGATAGCATGATCCATTAATAAACATTACAAACACGCCAATGGATAATAATCATATATTTGCAAGATATCAATAGGATGGGAAAGGAGTATTTCTATTAATAATTGATCAACATAAGTGACAACGATATAGACTTCCGTGTTGGCACGGTTCGAAACCAAGTTCCTTCCAACTGGGTCTCCACCACTTCAATCCTCCACCAAAGACAAGCTCATAGGAAAGAGGCAATGAGGTCCTCTCAACAATAGGGAAAGAGCTTGGGGGATGAACATTATGTTCAGACTTGAGGGACAGAGAGATGCAGACTCAATATGAAGTAATTTCTCCAGAGTAACTTTACTCTCAAAGTTGAATGCTTTCTCCTTCTTTTCCAGAGGTCGAAATTGTGCTCTTATAGCCTTCAGGATGCAACTGGAGGGCCGAGTCAGAATGTTTCCAGTATATGGAAGGCCAAGGATCAGAGATCTGTTTTCATGACATGGAAACCCGACCTCATTTTGTATTTTCTGGCACAAACCCCGATGTACATGGGCTGTAGTGGATTAGCAAGCGTATACGCATCTTGCATAGCTGATAGGGAGCGTATATGTGGAAAAATGTATATTTTTAGCTTTGAATTCATCAAAAGGGGATGATAAGTCTGCATAGGGAAATGGAAAAAGGCCCTCTGTGCAAGATAGTAATGGTGAGGCAAATCTTTCTATAACAATATTCATACAAAATGGAACAATGTAAAGTTCCACAATAATAAAATCACAACCAATATGTAATTGTTACAGTCATCAGTAGCATGTCCTCATGCAATTGGGACAATATGTCTTGTACATTAAGCAAAATCCCTGATTTTCACATAAAAATATTCCAAAACATACAACTTGCAGTAACATTCAATTATATCGATTGTCATTCGACATTGCTTGAACTGCTATCATCACTCGAGCTATGTGCATGCCTCATTTCTTCATCACTTGTAGGTGATATTGTACTTTGATTATTTAACCTAATGTTTTCTTGATCGGCTTGTTTTTTTATGTTCTGCCTCTTCATGTTACAAACATAGAAATAAAGTGTTATATATATATATATATATATATATATATATATATATATATATATATATAGTAGAATATACATGATTGTGTAAATAAAAAAGTGTACCATAGAAATGATTGTTTCATAAAAAATACACATTCTTTTGAAGCCATTCTTCATGTCGTCTCTCAAAATCTCTTATGTTGGATGCACTCCATACTTTGTTCCCTGCATGTTTAATACACCATGAAAAAGCACGGTCGATATAATTAATATAAAGGTTTCTTGTTGTTCCATTAATTATAAAACAAGGGAAGTTAAAAAAACATAGGTACTTAGAAATTGTTCAATTAAACCTTGATACTTCAACATATACTCACAACCCATACTTAACACAATGTCTATCAATTCCTTAGTTGGCTCGTCTTTGTATGTTAGTACCTATTAGAAGACATCGATGGATGAGTGTAAATTAATGATTTAAATACAAATATCATAACAAAAATGAAATTTTAAGATCTAAAAAGTTAGTACTCACAAACTTTGTGATCAACCCTTTTATTCCTCATTGTCTTGTCTTATGTGTTGAATGGGTTTCATTTTTTTTCTACAACAAAACAATTGAAAATTAGTATTTCATGCGATACTTAAATTCGTTGTGCATAAAAAAATAAATGAATGATTACATACCTCTTATGCACATTGTAATTGTTGGGATGACTCCTACGATGCAATTATGTTCATTGCTTTTACCATATCCTTGTACATTTTTTTGGACATCCCCACAAACATGTATTGGTTTTTTCCTCATTTATCCCTTGGAATTCCCATGACATGCCTTAACCAACACACATCATTAATTTAAACCTACAAATAATTCAAATATATTAAATTTTTAATACAACATAAAGAACTTGTCTTGTTCTCTTGTTGGGATGAGCTACCATCATGCTTGCTACAATAAGTTGTTTTCTTTGAACTTTTATCAACCATATTCTATCAAAAAAATCTAGGAATCATCCAATATAAAAACTATGATATTTTTTTTAAATAAGATTAATAGAAGCATTGATGCCTCATTATTGTTTATTGCGCACTTCCAAACATGTAAACAAAGTTATTTTTATTTTAAACTCCATGGTGTTATTGACAAGAACATGAGCACCGATGCACTTTGTTATTGGGGACACATCAATGCACTTTGTTATTGAGGATGCATTGGTGTGCTTTGTTATTGGGGGTGCACCAATGTGCTTTGTTATTGTGGTATCCTCGGTGCACTTTATTATTGGGGGGGAAACAGTGTGCTTTTTTATTGTGGAGAACCATGATACATTTTAGTGGAGCACTGCGGTGCATTTTAGTTCTTATTAAATAAAAAACGATGAGCATGAGTGTGCATGGTTGACTTAGGAGCACCAATATTGTTGACATGAAAATGTGCACGAGTGTGTTATTCCTGTACAGTGTGCACCACGAATCGCTTCTTTGGGATCCAATGCAAGGATTGATCCCATTGCAACAGATACCAAATCCCCATATACAACTAAAGAAACCCTATAAAAATATGTTTCTTAAAAAAAATCTACCTATGAAATATAGAGAGGAAAACTAAGAGAAACAATTAGAAAACTAGGGCTTCCAATACTCAATGTAAGTGTAAAACTCTTTTATTTTATTTCTTACAATGCACTAAAATATGGTTGAATCAAAAAGGGGAAAGATTGAGATGATGAATAGAATTAAATAACATACCTGAAATTTCTCTTCTGCAAATCTGTATGTAAATTTGGTTCTTCAAAAAAAATTGCCCACTCCAAATACTTTGCTTGTAAATCTCTCCTGCATGAGTCTCCCCTCTAAATTTTGGAAAAATAAGGACATAATGATTAAGGTTTTCATTTATAAGAACATACATTTTGAAAATATAAAATTCCCACTCATTTTCCGATGTATGTTTCGACGCATTGACTCAATTTGGTGTTTTTTTTTTTTTAATTTTACCATCTAACGATGCATCCGACGGTAATATGCATCGATGCATTTTTTTTACTAGACCGCATCAGGGCTATATTGGTTTATAAGCACACCGTGGAAGGTTTATGGTTTTTAAACTAATTTTTTTTTTTTCTAAATCAATTTTCTGACGCATTTGTTATATGAGCATTGATGTGCTTTGTTATTGGGGGTGCATCGGTGCACTTTTTTATCGAGGATGTACTGGTGTGTCTTGTAATTGGGTGAGCACCAGTGCTCTTTGTTATTGGGGAAGAATCAATGAAATTTTCTATTGGGGTAGCATCGATGTGCTTTGTTATTGGGGGAGCACTAGAGCGCTTTGTTATTGGGGAGCACTGTGATGCATTTGATTTCTTATAAAATAATATTTAATATTTTAGTATTTTATATTAATATCGGTTGTTGGAAGCATTAAGGTGTTATGTTTTGGAGCACTGGTGCACTTTTTTATTGGGGAGAGCACTGATGTGTTTTGTTATTAAGGGTGCACCTGTGCACTTTGTTATTGGTGGAGCACCGACAATATTTTAGGACTATATATTAGCAGCAGTTATCGATGCGCTTTATTTTTTAATCATTGTGGAATTATGGTTTGTAAGAGCATCGATGCACACGGTCAACTTAGGAGCACTGGTGTGCATTTTCGACTTAGTTGCACCGGTGCACATGGTCGATTTAGGTGTACGAGTGCGGTATTTTTAGATGAGCACCGGTGCATCTAGTCTAGAAAGGTGCACCGAAAAAAAAACTCCACAAAAACCTCTGGCCACCTGCCTTCACTATAAATAGCTAAGGGATAATTTTTTCGGGGAGGTTCCATAAAAATATCCACGGGAAGGTGTTCTCCTTGTAGTGCAACTTCCTTCTAGTCATCATATGCACACCCCAAGTCTTGGTTCCATCTAATAACATCAAACGGTTCTCATGGGGCATTGTAACTACTTTGGAAAGCTTGAAAAAGTCCTGGCCCAAGATGATTGTATGGCCATCCAATGGATTCATTTTCAAGTCCAAATTGTCAAACTATTCCCCAACCTTAAAAGGTGTGGAACAAACTACTCATGTTTTTGGCTTCACTATTGAGTTCACCACCTTAAACATGGCCATGTTGCTCTCAAGCTTGCAATGAAGTGTTGTAGTGGTGCATTCACTTACAAAGTTGTGGGTTTCACTTGTGTTTACCAGGGTTGTTACCTTCAACCCACTCACAACTACATTCACAAAACAAATAGCACTCATGTCTTCACCATGCAAACCATGTTCATGACCTTCTACCACAAATTTTCCCAAACCTTCTATCAAGGCATGTTGAACCTCCAATATTGCTTTTGAAGTCTATTGCACTTGGGCTACTTCTAAATTTGTTGGATTCTCCTTAAAAATTGGTTTCACTTGGAATTATTCCAAGTCTTCCAACTTTTTCTTCAAAATACAATCCATTGCAAAATGATTTTTTTAACAAAGGAAACAAGAAACATTCTTACCTTTGGACTTAGGAAATTTCAACTACTTTCTTGTCGTAATGTTGTTGTCATCTTGGGCACCCTCCCTCTTGAAAAATACCAACTTAAGAAACACCTAATTTTATACTTGGTCTTTCAAAGTTTGCAACTTCTAAACCCAAGCTTCAACCCATGTGCTAGTCTGCTCCAACTTGACCACATGCACCCAATACAACTAATGGATCTCTTGATTCCAATGTTCCAATTCCATGGCCACAACTTCCATCTTTGTTTTCTATGACTCTTCCTTTGTGCTTTCCATGTTGTAACCTAGAAATGGGTTGTCCTTCTAGGCACATTTGAAAATCCTACCCAATTCTCAAAGACTTGGTTCACTTTGTTGTCTCAAGCTTGCAACGCTCCTAAAACAACAAGAGAACTCTTTTTTTCTAAATGGGAAAATTCCCATGACTACTTGTTGCAACAAGGTGTTAATATTTCATTTTTTAGTCTTTAAGTCACTCTTGTGAATTCCTAGAAACTCATCCCAAAGCCTACTACTTTTCTTCAAGTTCCTTCAAAAGAAGAGTGCTCTAATCTCACTTGTCATAGTGAAGAGCACCAAAATTGTCACAAAATCAACTTTGATACCACCTTTCCTTTAGAAAGTGGTGAAGAGTATGTTATGATACCACCTGTCATGGACCTACAATTTCTCTGAATTTGTCTTTGCAAGCTTGAGTTTCTCCCAAATTTTCTTTGGCACTTGAGGTCATGTGGAAGTACCTTTCCTCAACTACAGGGTCTTGGCTAGCTTGTGCCTACTACAATTAGACTACACCTCTTCACTTAATTTCTTCCCATAACTTCACCTTAAGCTACGAACTTTCAAATGTAACCAACTCCTACTCAACCAAGTTCTTTGAATAGTAGGCACACATCCAACCATGGCCTTTAAAACATCCCAACAATACTTTAACACTTAGTCAATGTTTCAATACTTATTCAACATCAACAAATCAAGGAACAACAACATCCAACAATCCTAAGTAGTCCACAACCACGTGCATAGGTGGCACCCAAGGCAGGTGCCTTAACTTTATTATATGAAGAATGTCATAGACATACAACAAGGGAGTTTCAACCTCTTCCCTTCAACTATATTATAAATGTATAATGAATTGATGGAAAAATAACCTTCCACCTATTTCCCAACAAACTTGCATAATCCAACCTATGAAGAAACCACATGCCTGCCTCCTATAGGTTCCATCTTATTCTTCTTCTCATTCGGTTAGTGCATTTTTCCCTACTATGCCTAACTTTGAACTTAGCACAATTACAGAGCCCCTTTACACTCCTTGTGAATGTCCAATCACTTATTTCCATAACACTTTTGAGGCATCGTCCTTTCATATGAGACTTTCCTTGCACTTGCAAACCTCTTCACTCTAAGGTGGACCCAAGTCTTGTTTGTCAGCTTTCTTCCCTTTGGTGATTTATCCACAGACTATCCACATCCAACAACTGTGCTTAGCAATGCACCCAATCGTGTGCCCAAGTCTACCCAAGTCGACCCAAATCGACCCAAGTCTTCCTAGTCTATCCAAGTCCACATAATATGTTAAATTTCATCCAAGTTTGTCCAAGTCCACCCAATTATGCCCAAGTTCATACGAGTTCACCAAAAAGTCCACCCAAGTCCATCCAACTGTGCCTAAATGCATCCAAGTGCATACAATTCTACCCAAGTGCATCCAACTACGCCCAAGTACTGTGTCCAAGTCTTCCTAAGTGCATCCATTGGCCATGCCCAAGCACATATAACTGTGCCCAAGTGCGTCCAACTGTAACCAAGTGCATCCAAGTGTGTCTAATGGATGTGCATCCAACGAGCATGTCTCGTGATTGCGCTCCATGGATACATGTGCTTGAAGCCACTTTTTTCATCTGTCATAACCCTCGAGTGTGGAATGCCCAACTCGTTATTTTTTCATGTATCCCAAGAACCCAATCCAACCAAGTTGTCTATTCCAATATTGTCCATCATGCATTGTGCATGTTAGTGGATGAGGTTTCCTATGTCAACCCTCTTTCCTTTCGCTGCAAAGTTCCCTTCCAAGCTTCTCTTGGTGCAACCAACTAGTGTGAGTTGCCATGATCAACAGTGCACCCAATCTACTAGAGGATGTCAAAATTGTCCATGGTGCACCTTGCCATCATTCAATGGCACCCAAAACTGACTTTTGTAGCCATTAATTTTCTATCATGTCTGTATGTGTCGTTCAATGACCAACAAGGTTGATCCGGATTATTTTCGGCACGAAATGAGAGCAGAGATGTAATAAAGAAATGAACAAAGATATCGTGGATATCCAATAATATAACAAAAATGTATCAGAGATGCAACCATAAACACGGAGATACATTAATACACGATTTCTATTAATGAAATAAATGTACAAAGACTGTAAAAATACAGAGTGAAAGACTCACTAGGATGGTGGCAGCTTATCTCTAAGAAGAGATGTGACAACTACTTGCATTCACAAGAAGATGATTATAATGAGGCTCTGAAGGCCTTTTTACAATAAACAGGAATGTCAAAAACCCTAGACATCCAAAAACCTAACCGTAGGAGATGAAGCGCCAAAAGTCATGTGGGCCTCGTCGAGGTAAATTGGTACATCAATTTCCCGGGGTCGTAACTTTGGCATACTATCTTTGTTTGACACATATGATACACTGTTAGAGAGATCTCTCCGAGAACTACAATTGTTGGTCGAAAATATCATGGAAAAAACATCGTTTAGGGCCTCAAAACGACTTCGAAAGTTCAGGACCCGAA
>JASDQU010816993.1:0-12066 GCA_032191745.1 Picea mariana | reverse complement strand
GTTTGTTGGATCTGAATCTTGATGAGTTGCTTTCCTTGTTGGGAAAGTTGCATTGCTTAGCTTGTTGAAGGTTGTCACGAACATGTGGCTAGAAGGGCTGGACCTGAAAAACTGTCAAAAATAGTAAATTACCAAAATTGCCAGAAAATTGTTTTGAGCCAGTTGGAAAAGATGGGTGGCCATCGATATCCACCTGGATTAAAGGTGATCATGTGATGGATGTGCTTGAAGCCATTCAAGGTTAGGGCCTTGCATGTAGTGTCTTGATTCGAGAAAAACAATTTCCCCTACCCTACACACACTTGGGGTTCCTTTACATGCCCCATCAAATAATTTCCATGGCTTATCATAATCTATGTTTGGTTCCTTTATATTTCTCTAAGGATTTTCTTTTGGATGTTTCCAACTCTCCCTAAAAAAATCCTAATTTTATGAGCAACTTGAGTTGGTGCTAAATTTAAAACTTGAAAAAGAATTTTGTTCCTTGATATATAGATACCCTAGATTACATAACAAGGTAAATCCTTGAAGTCTTTCTCATGCTTATTTCTTATCCAAAAGTAATAACAATCAATAAGAGACCTATGTTCCCATTTGTTCCTTCCATATTCGATTTGAAGATTTTATTTCAAATTATTTTTAATTCATAAACATATAGATCTATATGATAGAAATTTCTTCTCATTAATACAACTTATTTATCACCCACAAGTCCCCTTTAGTTGCTAGTTGATTACTCCATCATTTGCAGTTCCTTATAGACATGATACTAAAGTGGAAATTTGGGGGATCGGGTCTGCGACTAGGGTTCCTTGGCCACAAACCCCACGATTTTTTTCGTCTTCGGGTGTCCGTGCGTGGTGATTGAATCTGTCTCTGTTCTTGGAGACTACTCGTCTTCCTCCTTCTCCATCGAAGCCTTCATCTCCTCGGATTTCCCTGCTGTGGCATCTTTCTCTGGGGTTTTTTCTCTCCGGGGCATTTTTTCTATGGCTTCTATAGATCGAGCTCTCTTCTTTGGATGAGATGGATTCTTGATGGTGGGTTCATCGTTTGTTGGTGCAATCCTTCTGGTGATGCAGGGATCTTGCCTCGGTTCTCTTGTTTTCTCAGATCCATCTTTTCTTACCCAGATTGGGTTTTTTGTTGGACAGTGGTGTTGTTTTCAGTGATCACATCCTCCATTTTCCTGGTTGTCTCTTTTATTCTTATGTTCCATCTGAATTTTTACCGTGAGGCTTCCTCGTTTTTCCTACAAGCGTATGTGGTGTCTCCATCTAAACTCCCTCTCTAGTTCCAGGGTTGTTGTCAGGGTTTGATGCATACTATGGGCTTCATGTTCCTGGTTTCAAAGTTTGAGTGTTGAGTTTCAGACTTTTATTGGCCAGGGTTTGGAGTTTTTGGACCCTCTCTTATTCTTGAGAGGCTTGTATGCCTCTCATACCTGGTCCAACCCAAATTTGGGTTCTCTTTGGAGGTTTTCTTGTTTTCCTGCTCTCGTCATGGGTCTCTAGGGGTTTCCTTCTATTGTTTATTCTTCATGTGGAGGATCAAGCTTCGTGGGTGCACATATATGGGTTTGGGTCTTGGTGCTTGGATCTTCTGCTTTGTTCCTCTCTTGGTCTACGGTTCCTCCCTTTGGTTTCTTTGGTTTGTTCAGGGTTTGATTTAGGCTCAGATCCAACTCCTTTTGGTGGTTGTCGATGGTTTTCCTCCTATCTGGCAGGGGTTGTGCCAGAGCTTTGAGGTCCTATCCTTGGGCATGCGGTGTTGTGCATGGCACTTTGAGGTCCTTTGAGAGGGCCTACAGTTTCTGGTCTTCTCTTTTCTGGTGTTTTTGTTGGTCAAAGTCTTCATCGATGTTGTTGCTATCTAGTTCTGTCGTCGTGAGGGTTTTCATACCACTATGACCTGGTCCATCCGACCACAAGGGTTCTGTTGGGATTTATTTTCTAAGTTTATTTTTGTGGAAGCATTTCATGTCCCGGGTTTTTCATCCTATTTGCAGTTTTTTTACCCAGTTCCTGTTTTTATATTCACTTTGTGGCTTACCAGCCAACTTTTGTGTCTCTTTGGGACCTCTCTACCCAAGATTGGGTCGCGCTTAAGGAACCTACAAAATGTAATTTGGTTTTCTTTGGATGAATACAATTACGCTTTAAAAAAAATGATACTAAAGTCTCGAGATGACAACCTTATCATGATACCCCTTAATTTCCCTTTACCTAAGGATTAGAGTGGGTTATTAATACCCTTGATGATGCATAAATTATGTTGATATGGAAAGGAGATGATCCAACCTAACCTTCTAGTGTCTATTCTTTATAACTAGTTTATCGACCATGATAATTCTAAGGTTCTCCTTTTTATTAATGGTTTTGTTTTCCATACAATTTATGTAAACTTATTGGTTGGTCTTCTAGTGTGTATAAAGGAAATCTTCATCCCAAACTTAACTTGATTAATCTAGGATATCTTCTCACTTATAAATCAATCACTTCTAAGTCTTTGCCTAATAAAATGTCAATAACTAGTTTTAAAAACCATTTAATTTTTACAACATGAAATCCATTTCTACAACATGAAAGCCATGATTCACAAAGCATAACACAATCCCTTGATTAAGGATTAACCCTAACTTGATTATTATTTATCTTGAAAATAAATTTATAATAAACATAAATGATTCCACCTTCTCTATTTTGATGATACCTTCAACTCCTGCAAATCCTAAATTACCTCTAACTATCCCATCAAAATTTAACTTAATTAAGACATACTAAAGAGGAATGAAGTCATTGTAAGATTTAGCTTATCTTTATTTGTTTTCCATTAATTGATCCTTGACACCTACTCACTTAGAATTAGATGCTAATCATATTGTGTTTCTATCATATTCAAGTGAACATTTAATTTAAAATGCAATATATTATTGTTGAGATATTTAGTCTGTACTTTTACAGTTATCCTACTTTTTATATTGAAATGAAAATAATAATAATAATAATAATAATAATAATAATAATAATAATAATAATAATAATAATAATAATAATAATAATAATAATAATAATCGTCGTCGTCATCGTCATCGTCGTCTATTTTTAAGGTCATGTGAGACACCAAGTTAGTGTACGAGACCCTTTTGTTTATGGGACAAGGAAACCCTTCCACACAACGATTTGACTGCTAAAATCTATGAAGGTATGCATACCTTACCCCCCTCTGAATTTGAACCTGTGACCTCCAAAGAAAAAATCACATAAAGATTTTCAACTCATTTTATCTTTTATAATTAGTAATTAAAAAAACATAAATATTGTTCATATTTACATTTAATAATAACAATTTTTTAATAAATTATAATTTATATTATATAATTTTACTATACTTTTTTTTTTATATTTTTTTATTTACAATAAACTAAACTTAATGAAAGAGTATTACTTATAATTAAATATATTATATATAAAAAATTGAAATTACAAATAATAAAACTAATATTAAGTTCCTTACATCTATCCTTACAATTAAAAATATAATCTAATATTCATATTTATTCATCATTGAGCAATGCATATCTTCTTTGTAAATTGACTATAAAAAGTAGCTACGAAAGAAAAAATTGCCCATCGAACATATATTTGATTCTTTTTAATTGAATTTTGAAATGCTTGTGGAATCTTCACTTTCCTAAAATTATATTCTCCTAATGAACACGAGGGTATTATTGTACTGCCTCCCAGGCAGTATACATAGTGATGAGTTCACTTTGATTCTCTATTAATTTGGGTTGACTTTAAAAATTTTGTAAAAAACTTAATGTGTAACATAACAAACTCAAAATTTTATTTTTTAATATGTAAAAAAAACTGAATTTTCTTACATTTCATTGGCTGATAACTTTATAGTGTTATTGCAGCCTTCACGTATTTTGAGATCAAAATTAACTCAATGACATGACAGACTGAGTAAGGGTAAGTTGAATTTATGTTTTATATTTATATTTAATAATTTAAAAATAATTTCACAGCGCGGTTAATCATTCATCTTCCGTTTCCCGTAGCGACAGTTCCAGGAGTCGCAGCCCTGCGCCGCCCAGGAAAAGGTTTCGGTTTTGTTCCTTCCCTTCATTAACTTATTTCTCCAAATGATTCTATGTCTCATTACACTCAGAAAATTCCGGGTTTAGGGTTTTAGTGCATTGGTAATTTACGTTAGTTGACGGGGAGTTTTACAATGACGTATTTAAAGGTCTTTGCCATTGACGCCCACGCACTGAATTAATTCKCATGCTTTTGTWATTTTAACGTCTAAATCACACCCTGGTAGTGGTCGGGGGTATGTTGAAATTATGTCATGCTTGCATTWTTTTCATTTCCATTTGTTTTTGACTSGCATGGCCTCCACTCGAGCTTATGCAAGGGTTTGCGGGTGAGTAAAGTTAATGAGTTTTTTCAGCCTCGTCGATGGTAGAAATCCGCACTAGTATCYCTTTATYCGAGGTCTAGTAGTACATGCATTTGTTGTTACCAGTAAAAGCCGAGTACTGGGGTTGACARGTGCCTCTRTTTGGAGCTGTCAATCACATCATACAGCATATGCGCGCAGATAAATGTTGTCTCTAAACCTGTTCGTGGATGTAAGCGGTATTCACGTGCTTAGCGCAAGCCACGGCCTTTGAACACACTTATATTGCCACTTAGGATTATCCGTACATGGCAGACGGACTTTTCATTGATAGCTGGTGAATCATTCAGAGAGGATGTGCAACTCTGTGGTTCGGGACCCGCTGAGCTGGAAATTGTGGTTCAATATTTATAAGCGATATAATTTTTTCTATCACCTTCAATCGTATTAGGAGGCAGTACGCGCAGCCTCGCTGCCTTGTTCTTTAATGATATCTTTAATTCTTTTTAATTGAATTTTGAAATGTTTATCTTTGATTCTTTTTAATTGAATTTTGAAATGTTTATGGAATCTTCATTTTCATAAAATTATACTTTTTCATAAAATTATACTTTTTAAATGAACATGCGGGTATTCTTCTCTAATGGATAGTGTAGGTTTGTGGTTGTAAACAACATCCACAAAGAATTCTAATTGAAATTATATTCTTTAAATGAACATGAGGGTATTCTTCTCTGATGGATAGTGTAGGTTTGTGGTTGTAAACAACATCCACAAAGAATTTTAATTGAAATGCTTGTGGAATTTTCACTTTCCTAAAGTTATATTCTTTAAATGAACATGAAGATATTCTTCTCTAATATTATATTCTTTAAATGAACATGAGGATATTCTTCTCTAATGGATAGTGTAGGTTTGTGATTGTAAACAACATCTACAAAGAATTTTAATTGAAATGCTGGTGGAATCTTCACTTTCTTAAAATTATATTATCCAAACGAATTCACAAAGAATTCTAATTGAAAAATGTATAAGGAATCTTCACTTTCCTAAAATTATATTTTCCAAATGAATATGAGAATATTCTTCTTTAATGGATATTGTAGGTTTGTGGTTGTAAACAACATCTACAAAAAATTCTAAACAATTAGAGAATTTGTGTTTAATTTCATCTTCTCATGATTTGAGAATTTGTGTTTAATTTCAGTCTCTTACCATTTGATTTGCTTAAGTATTGAGTTTTTATGAATTTGCAAATGTATTTGAGAAAGACAATGACCTTCTCCTCTAACATGGTTTACTACTAAAAAATGTTTTCATTTCTCTTAAAAAATGTTCTCCCAATTTGCTCACATGAGTTCTTCAAATGAAACTTGATTGGTATCCATGTCAGATGAGCCAGCTCCTTGGAATTATTGGTCCATAGAATTATTGATTCGTTCAAAAGTATGGAATGGATTTATAAGCTACTCCATCCATATGGCTATCAAAGATTTAGTGCACAATCAAACTCTCCTTACCTAAGATATCTTAACTTGATAAATTGATCACTTCCTAAGTCTTTACCTAATAAAATATCAATAACTAGTTTAAAATCCCCTTTAATTACTACAACATAAAAGCCATGATTCACAAAACATAACTCAATCTCTTAGTTAAGAATTAACCCTAACTTAAACTTAATTTTTGTTTATCTTAACACTAAATTTATAATAAATATAAATGTTTCTACCTTCTCTATTTTGATGATACCTTTAACTCCGTGAATCTTAGATTACCTCTAACTACCCCATCAAAATTTAACTTAATTAAGACAATCTAAAGAGGAAAAGTCATTTTTATTTTGATGATACCTTTAACTCTGTGAATCCTAGATTACCTCTAACTACCCCATCAAAATTTAACTTAATTAAGACATTCTAAAGAGGAAAAGTCATTGTAAGATTTAACTTATCTGTATTTGTTTTCCATTAATTGAGCCTTGGCACCCACTCACTTGGAATTATATGCCAATCATAATTGTTGAGATATTTAGTTTGTACTTTCACGGTTATCCTACTTTTTATATAGAAAGACACTACTTTTTATATTGAAAGGCACATTATCTATATATAGGTGGTGTCCAGTTGTTCTATGAAATGATTTTTTTAGCTAGAATCAAAGGATATAAATTTACACGAATCACTATTTTTTGTTGTTCAAAATCCATTTTTAAATGCAAAAATGAATTCAGCAAGATAAAAAACCCCTAATAAAATATCAATAACTCAATAAATTTACCTAATCAAATATCAATACCTAGTTTAAAATCCCCTTTAATTACTACACCATGAAAATTATGATTCCCAATAAACAACTCAATCTCTTAGTTACGAATTAACCCTAACTTTAGTATTGTTATTGTTTATCTTGACACTAAATTTATAATAAATATAAATGTTTCTACCTTCTCTATTTTAATGATATCTTCAACTCTAAGAATCCTAGATTACCTTTAACTACCCCATCCAAATTTAACTTAATTAAAACATCCTAAAAGGGAAAAGTCATTGTAAGATTTAACTTATCCTTATTTGTTTTCCATTAATTGAGCCTAGGCACCTACTCACTTAGAATTATATGCCAAACATAATTGTTGAGATATTTAGTTTGTACTTTCACGGTTATCTTACTTTCTATATTGAAAGGCACATTATATATACGTTTTATAGTGAAAGGCACATTATATATACGTTTTATAGTGAAAGGCACATTATATATTGGGAGATTTTTAACTTCTTTTATTTTTGGTAATTTAAAAGAAAAAATAATTTAAAAAAAAAAAATCATTTTTCATATTTATATTTAGTATAAACAATTTTTTAATAAATTATAATTTATATTAATTTATATTTTATAGTTATATAATTTTTTTAATAACTTTTTTCTTATTTACAATAAACTCTCATGTAATTTTTATTTTTCTTTATTTACAATAAACTCTCGTGTAAAAAAGTGTTTAGAGTGTTATGTATAATTAAATATATTATATATGAAATTTTGAAAGTAAGAGTATTTTCAAATTCTATCATTAAATATATATTATAAGTGTTAAGAGTGTTATGTATAATTAAATATATTATATATTCTCATAAACTCTCATGTAAAAAAATAATTTTTTTCTTTATTTACAATAAACTCTCATGTAAAAAAGTGTTAAGAGTGTTATGTATAATTAAATATATTATATATGAAAAATAAACTCTCATGTAAAAAAGTGTTAAGAGTGTTATGTATAATTAAATATATTATATATGAAATTTTGAAAGCAAGAGTATTTTTAAATTCTATTATTAAATATATATTATAAGTGTTAAGAGTGTTATGTATAATTAAATATATTATATATGAATTTTTTGAAAGCAAGAGTATTTTTAAATTCTATCATAAACAATAATTAAGTTTTTTCCATTTATCCTTACAATGAAAAATATAATATTCATATTTATTTATCATTGAGTTATGCATAGTTTCTTTATAAATTAAATATAAAAAGTAGTTACAAAAGCAAAATTATCCATTGAATATGAATGGGTTTAATAGTTAAGCCTAAGAAATCACAAGTTCAAATATAAATGGGGTAGGGTATGTATACCTCTGTAGATTTTACTAATCAAATCGTTGGGTGGAGGGGGTTCCTTGTCCCACAAACAAGGGGTCTCATACACCAATTTGGTGTCTGGCTTGGTCGTGACCTTAAAATTAGATTATTATTATTATTATTGAATTTTGAAATACTTGTGAAATCTTCACTTTCCTAAAATTATATTCTCCTAATGAACATGGGGATCTTCTTCTTTGATGGATATTGTAGGCATGTGGTTGTAAACATCATCCACAGAGAATTCTAAACAATTGAGAATTTGTGCTTAATTTCATCCTCTCACCATTTGATTTGCTTAAATATTGAACTTTGATGGATTTGCAAATGTGTTTAAGAAAGGAAATGACCCTCTCCTCTAACATGGTTTACTATTAAACAATTTTTCCATCTCACTCTCAAAGACGTTCTCCCAATTGGTGCAAATAGGTATAGATTTCCTCATATGAAACTCGGTTGGTATGCATGTCAGATGAGCCATCTCCTTGGAATTATTGGTCCATATAATTATCGATTCATTTAAAAGTATGGAATGGATTTCTAAGCTACTCCATCCTTATGGATATCAAAGATTTGGTGCACGGTCAAACTCTCCTTACCTATTTTGATAATTCTACCATCCTTAACAAGCACGATGAATTTAAAGAGAGACTAAAAGCACAAAGGTAAGAAAATGTGCCCTCCCCACAATTATGAATGGAAGTATACATTTACTTCTCTTGTGCATATTTATGAGGTGTCAATAGGATTGTCCCAACACTCTACATGGGTAATGTACAACCGTGTGCCTTTCTTTTTGAGGAAATAAATTAAGGGCGATATCAAACTCGTGACAGAAGGTCAATTGGGTTTAGCTTGAGTGGTTTGTGTTGATGGGTGTATTCCCCCCACCGAGGTTCAATTCCCACAAGTGACATGTTGAGCTCTTAAAGGAGAAAGCTATTTAAAAAGCCCCGGCTTTCTACAAAATCTGGTTTATCCCAAGTACCATCCTTGAAATGAGGGGAGGTGTCTAGTGGGTTTCCCCAGGCTTTATTCCAAAGTAAAAATCAAAATCAAAATCATGACAGAAAAACCTGATTACTCGATCCATCTGCATTTTCGCCCCTTAATTTCTCACAGAGGAAAAAACCCACCTAGCCAAGGCCCTTTTGTCAAATGGCTACTCTCTCTCTCTCTCAAATTAACCAAGCTGTTCGCTTGACCAAAAAACCTCAACCAAAATTGTTCTCATCCTCCTTCCCTCCTCGTGCTCTCCTCTCCCTTCCCTACATCCAAGGTGCCACTGATCTTATCTCAAAACTATTGGCTAAGAAGATTATCAAAACTTTTTTTAAACCCTATAAAACCCTTAAACATATTTTTAGCATTGCTAAAGATAAATCCAACCCGATGTTGGGCTCAAGAGTTTACCAAATCCCTTACTCTTGTGGAAAATCGTACATTAGTCAAACTAGTAGATCCTTTAAATCATGTCTTAAAGAACATATAATTGATACTACCCATGACCGAATCTCCAAATCAACTATCATTGAACACTCCTTTAAACCCAAACACCTCATTTTCTTTGACCAAACTAAAATTCTAGCCTCAACCCCCTATTACTCCTCTCACCTCATTTGGGAAGCTCTTGAAATTGAAGAACATCCTGAGAATTTTAATCACAAAGATGGCTAGAAACTTAGCTAATCCTAGAAACCCACCATTCACCACCTTGATCATTAGACCACCTTTGATTGTTTTTTAGTCATTGTATTGTTTCCATCCTTTCCCTCTTTTTTATCTTTTCATTTTTCTATGTTCCTGGCAATCTACTTGTTCCCTTTGTTTCATCATTCCCATCTCGCGAAATCCTTCCTATTTCTTTGTTTTCTCTTTGTTTAGTCAATTTATTTCTTTTACGTTATTATCATTATTACTAGCTCATATCAACATTAATATTTAGTATTAATTATTTTTAATCTTTATCAACAACATTTTATACTTTATTATGACTAATTTGAATATGTTAATACTATTATCAACAATATTATTTAATTATTAAGAAATATTGTTATTTTTATTATTAATCTATCTCAACCACTTTTTAATACTTTACTATTCTCAACAACTCAATAATGTATCTCAATATTATTTAATTATTAAGAAATATTGTTATTTTTATTATTAATCTATCTCAACTATTTTTTAATACTTTATTATTCTCAACAACTCAATAATGTATCTCAACTACTAATTTGAATTCTTTAATATTTATTTATTATCAACAACTTATTTCACATTTTTCACTAGTATTTTATCTCAATAACTAATTTGAATATTTTATTTAATTCTATACATAATTTTCATTCAATGGTCACTCACCTATCCTCCTCTTTAAATACAAACCTCAACACTATTTTCTAACATATGAGTTTTATGTGTCCATGATTATGGGTGGGGTGTCCACTCGAAATGTGACGCTTCAAAACTATGTACACAGTTTTTATTCAGAAATTTTTTCTAACAAAATTAATGGTTTATATACATTCATCAATTAAATAGGGGTGGGAGGTGTGAACTCAACATTGAGAAAGGGATTCGTTGGTGGATAACAAACTTGTTATGATATGTAGAGTAAACCCTTCAAGAAATCATTTACAATTCATCAACAATTGACTCACTAAGAACAAACATGTCAGAAAGTGGAATTTGAACCTAAATAAGAAGGGTAACAACTTTCCTCACTACTACTTAAGCTTCACCTAATTGACTTCTCTTAACAAAAATAATCCTATCAGCAAACTAATTTATTTACTAAATTCCAAATAATTAGATTGCTAACCATACCTTCTAAAAGGTGTTATTTTTCTAAGAGATTTGGATGCTAATTAGAAATGGTGTCACAAAAGAAAATCAATCATTAGGCAATGGAAAAATATTTTGGTAGTTATGGCCTTATTTAGTGATGTCGTTGTGATGAATATAAAATTAATTACAATAAACTATTGTTTCAAGTTGTTCTTATCTTATGTGACTAGAGGTGTAATTCCACTAAGAGGCGGTGATTAAATACACATATTTAATGTTATTTATATATTGTAAAGGCTTCTTCAATTCCTATGTAATACATATTTTTTTAATAGTGCCACTAGATGAGAGCGACTAGACTTTCTTGAGCGGTGGTTGAGCGATCACCTCTGGCCATTTTGCTAATAGATCACTCATATTCAATGATACTATGTAAAAGAACAATGTGGAAAAAGACCTTTTGGATTGCAATGGGAAACACTTTATAATTATTATGAAAATAGATCACCCATACTCAATGATACTATGTAAAAGAACAATGTGGAAAAAGACCTTTTGGATTGCAATTGGAGACACTTTATAATTATTATGAAAAGAGTTAAAAACATGTATGCACTAAGGTATATCATTTTATCAATATTTAATATTATTTAAAATATTTAAATATTTTAAGGGAGTAAATTATTCATTATGCAATATCACAAAGGGATTAAATTATTCCTTATGTAATATATTATATTGATTATGTATGAAGTTGTTATTATGTATAAAGATGTTTCTTAACATATAACTTATTGTGTATATTGTTGAAGATTTTAGTTTGTTTTTTTTTTTTTAAGAAAAACTGTTTGGAGTTTTGCTAAAAGTTTATGAAAAAAATATGAGAAAATGTTTTTTCTTAACATTTAAGGTTTAATGGTAATAATTAGGTTCATGTGGAAAACAATTGTTCTCATGGCCGCGCTTACCTCTGGTTCGGGAGGCCCCTCTCCCTTGCCCTTTCCCCCATCGCCTCCTCCACCCCCTCCCCCCGGACATTAATGCCTTCAAATCCCTGGTAGCTTCAATCCAGAAGGCGCAGAAGCTCCCTCTGTCAAAAAATTTCAAAAAAATGGATGAAATCCCCAAGGTCCAGGTCCACGCAGACTCATCTCGCCCACTAGCTCTCAAAATTGCGGAACATGGATTGGTTGGGCAATTTATGGGAATCTGGCCACCCCCTCGTG
>JASDQU010816991.1:25732-36236 GCA_032191745.1 Picea mariana | reverse complement strand
CGAACTCTTCTTCCACAACTGGTGCACCCCTGCAAAAAAACCCTAACTCGTATGACCCTCCTGATCCAAATGGTACGACCTACTCATCCTCCTGGGTAGATGATAGTTGTAAAATGGTGTGGGTGGAGTATTTCATCCCCAAGACCAAGCTTGGAGCAAGGTGGGTGGAATCTTTCACCACTGAGCTGCTCACTAGATTTTGTAATATCAAAACCCTAAAAAATGTATGCTCAAGAGCATCAACAAGTAAATACCAAAATCTAGAATGAATAATAGGTGCGCCCCAACCTTCCTTTTATAATTTTCTTCTATTTCTCTATTGATTTAGATTAAACCCTAGGGTTAGCTCCTAACTCAACCTTTAGAAATTCTATTCCTTTATTGAGTTATCTTTTAACTCTTTTTCACCTTTTCATCAGGTCAAATTAATAATATAACTTTAGTTTGGTTGACCCTTCCCCTTAGTGTGAGACTATGACCTAGTGGGGATGCCTAGGTCACCGAGTCTTCTCAATACCTCTTCAGCAAGAGGTAGGGGACATTACAGTCACCCCTGGTAGAAATTGATTGCCCTCAAGAAATTCCAAACCTGTTGTTCATTTTCCCACGTGGCATCCTCAATGGGTAGATCCTTCCAGCTGATCAAGTACTCTCTGATGCTTCTCTTCCTAATCCTCTTCTCCTGAACCTCTAGTATCTCTTCCGGAATCAAAACAAGATGACCTTCTTCGTCCATGGGAGGAAGTACCTTGATGGGTGTGATGTGTGGGCCGATGGCCCTCTTTAGGCAAGACACATGGAAGACATTGTGTATCCTGCTGCTCTGTGGAAGCTTTAGCTCATAAGCTACGACCCCTATCTTCTTGCTAACTCTATATGGCCCAAAGAAACATGGCTGCAGTTTCTCTGCTCCACTTCTTTTTATAGAAGCATGTCGGTATGGTTGGAGCCTTAGATAGACTAAGTCACCAACCTCAAAAGTGCGCTCTACTCTGTGTGTGTCTGCTTGGACCTTATGTTGGTTTTGTGCCCTCTGTAGATGATCCTTCAGCTCCCTGAGAATGTCTTGGCTCTGTTGTACCCAATCCTGCACCATAGGTGCCCTGCTGTCACCGAAAGAAATCTCTACAAAATATAGTGGATCATAGTTGTACAAGGCCCTGAATGGTGACATGCCTATGGACCTGTGTTGGGTGGTGTTGTAGCAGTACTCTCCTAAGTGAAACCATCTAACCCACTCCTTCTGCTGCCCTGCTACATAATTCCTGAGGTAGCCTTCTACCCACTTGTTGACTATCTCGGTTTGACCATCCATCTGAGGGTGATAGTTGGTGCTAGGGGTCAAGGCCATACCAACAAATCTGAACAAATCCTGCCAAAAGGTACTCATGAACCTGCTATCCTTGTCACTGATAATGGTCTTGGGTAGACCGTGCAACCTGAAAATCTCCCTGAAAAACAGTTCGGCCACCTGTGCTGCATTGAAGTCTATGGCTATGGAGAAGAAGTGTGAAAACTTCGTCAACCTGTCCACCACCACAAAAATGCAGTCCTTTCCTTGTGTTCTTGGCAATCAGGTGATGAAGTCCATGGATATTCTTTCCCACTTGTGCTCTGGAATGGGTAAGGGTTGTAGTAGTCCTGCTGGGTGAGTATGCTCATCCTTGTTCACCTGGCATGTAGTACACTCCTTTACATGCTTTATTACATCCTCCTTGAGGCCCTTCCATGAGAACCTCTCTCTTACTTACCTGTACGTCTTGTTGATCCCCTAGTGCCCTGCCATCGGTGAGTAATGACATGCCTTCAATACTTTGGCCTTGAAGGCCGATCCAGGAACCAAAAATATTCGGCCCTTGTAGTAGATGATGTCATTTATGACCCTGAAGTTATCATCCTGTACCTATCCATCCAGTAGCTGAAAAGAGAACTGATCCTTCACATACTCCATCACCAAGTGGTCTTTCCAGTCAACCAATACACCAGTCATGGCGAAGATGGATGGACTCCTAGACAATGCATCAACCACCACGTTGTTCTTCCCTTTGACAAATTCAATGTCAAAGTCATAGGCTTGTATTCAGCTTACCCATTTTTTCTACCTCTCATTTAAGTCCTTATGCTCTAAAAGGTATTTGAGGCTGTTATGATCTGATTTGACCAAGAACTGTGCACCTACCAGATATTGCCGAAATTTGGCTAGTGCATGCATGATAGCCATCATTTCTTTGTCATAAATGTTGTAGAGTAGCTCAGGACCCCTGAGTTTTCGGCTCTCATAGGAAAGATGGTGCCTATTATACATCAATACGACCCCTATCCCTTCTCCTGAGGCATCACACTCCAAGGTGAAAGGTAGGTTGAAATCGGGAAGAGCTAGGACTGAGCACGTACTCATCACTTTCTTCGTATTGTCCATCGTCATTTGAGATTCCTCATTCCATTTGAAGGCTCCTTTCTTGGTCAAATCTGTCAAGGGTGCAAACAGCTGAGAAAACACCTTGACAAATTTCTTGTAGTACATGCATATGCCCATAAATCCTCTTAATTATGTGAGTGTCTTAGGAGTAGGCCACTCTATAATGGTTTTTATTTTTTCCTGATGTACCTGCACCCCTTTTGCTCCAACTATGTGCCCCAAGTAAAGCACCTATGTCATTCCAAACTCACATTTGGACTCCTTAGAATATAGTGATTGTTCCTCCATGATTGACAAAATCTGATCCACATGCTGGAGGTGTTCCTCCCACATCTTGTTGTAAATGAGCAAGTCATCAAAAAATACCAATAGGTTTTTCCTCAGTTGCTTGTTGAACACGTGGTTCATACAGGATTGGAACGTGGTTGGGGAATTGGTTAACCCGAAGGGCATCACTAAGAACTCATAATGGTCATAATGACATCTGAAGGTTGTTTTTGATATGTCCTCCTCCCTCATCTTGATCTGATGATAGGTAGAACGAAGGTCAATCTTTGTGAAGTAGACATCTCCATGCAATTCGTCTAGAAACTCATCAATCCTTGGTATCGGGTACCTTTTTTTTATTGTCTTTTTATTCAAGGCCCTGAAGTCAATGACATCCTCATAGTTCCATCTTTCTTCTTAACTAGCACTACTGAGGAAGTAAAAGGGCTAGTACTCGGCCTGATGTGCCCCATGTCCAAAAGTTCCTTGATGGCCTTCTCTATCCCATCCTTGTACTTCTTCGGATGCCTGTATGGTATGGTGATGACTGGTTTAGCTCCTCCCTCTAGCTCAATAATATGATCAAACCCCCTGTCTGGTGGAACCCCTGGAGGAATCAGTCCAAACACTTTGTGGTGTTTTTCGAGGATATCTTGGATCTCTGGGGTGTAGTGAATATTACCCTGCTCATCCACACATGCTGAAATCTTACATTCTGTTGCATATACTATCTCATCTCTTCATAAAATGGCCTCCATACTCTTGGTTGTGACCACCTTTGCAGCATTCCCTATCATTCCCCAGAGCACTACCTTTCGTCCACCCTCCTCTGTAAATGACATCTCCACGGTTTTGTAGTTGGTGGTGATATGCCCCAACATACTAAGCCACTGAACTCTAAGGATAATGTTGGTATCTAGAAGATCCATGACATAGACGTCCTGTACCAGCTCATGCCTACCCAATGTAAGGTTCATACCAGGAATGTACCTGTCACAAGGCATAGTGCTTCCACCTGCTACCTCCACCTTGAACCCTTCAAACTCTACTGTGGGTATATGCCTCCTTTTCAGCAATGTTGAATCAATGAAGTTATGAGAATCTCCCCCATCAATTAGGACCGATACCTTCTGTCCCTACAAGAATCCCCTCATCCGAAAGTTGTTGTATTTAGGCACTCCGTTGATATATACTAAGGTGGATTTCTCCCCAGCCGTACTGTCCTATCCTGGAATCTCCTCCTTTGTTGTCTCAAGGGTTTCAGCCTCAATGTTTTGTATCTGGCCAATCTCCTCCTCTTCCTCGTTGTATGAAGTGACTTCTATGTAATGCACTTGACCATGGCCCATGCACTTGTGTGTCGGGTTCCACAGTTCTTTGCAAGTGAAGCAAAGTTTCTTCCTCATTGGCTCTCTCCTGGTGTTCTTGTCCACTTTGCCACGGCTCCTGTCAAAACCCCTTAGGTCACGTCCTCCCTGATTCATTGGAGGCCTTTGGTCTCTTCCCCCAGTGTTAAGAGTTGGTCTGGGTATAAATTTTGGCCTAGCAGCTCGTCCTAGGTCCCTCGTCCTCTAGATAGCATCCTGTAGGTTGGTGGGCTTAAAATCCTTTACCCAACCCTTCAAGGGCTCCATCAGCCCTTCAATGAAGAGCATCATGAGTTTGGTTGGTGATATATCATGTACCATCACAACCAACCTCTAAAATTCTTCAATGAATGCCTCAGCTATACCTGTTTGTTTAAGTTGTGTGAGCTCCTTGAAGTGTAGCTATGGATGTCCCTGATCAAATCTATCAATGAGCCTTTGAGTGAACTCTGTGTATGCCACTATCTGTCTGTGACCTAGTGTGGTGATTCTGTGGTACCACCAATCATAAGCCTTGCCATCCAAGTAAATGGTGGATAATTTGATGTCTTCCATCTCCCTCATGGGATTAAGCTGTAGATAAGTATCCAGCTTTTGCACCCATGCTTGTGCTGTCATCTTAGCTGTACCATCAAAGTATGGGATCTCTATCTTCCCTGCTCTTCGTTCAAACTCAAAACTGCTCCTATGGTTCATCCTGGGCTTATTTCTGAACTTGAGTTGGCAATATTGATCCAGGGACATCTGCCTCTGAATGATCATGTCCAGGCCGTAGTACTCCTTAGTACATTGTGCCATCTATTCCACAAAGTCGTCCACCTATTCCTGTTGCACCTATCCATCTATGAACATGGGAAAGTAAGGCATAAGGTTATCCCTACTACCCATTTGTTCATATGACATGCCCCCTCCATGGCTTCCCTCGGAACTGGGTGCTTTCTCCAGATTGTATCTAGTTTCACCATGGGATCCACCAGATCCCCCATATCCACCAGAACCAACATCTTCTTTGTTTCCATATGTCCCAAGATCTTTCCCCTTATGAGTCATCTGCATCAATAGCTTGGTTATCATTGTCTCATTCTCATCAATTTTTTTTAGATTTCCATCTACCTTCTTTAAGGTCTCCATGATCTCGGCCTGTTCCCTTCAGCTTGTCTCCTGGCTCTCCTGTAAATGATGGACAAAGTTGCTTTATGTGAGATTTAGGGTCTTATGGAATTCAGCTGCCAAGTAGGCCAAGCCTTGTGGCTCACGATCATCTCCTGAACCCTCCATTTCGGCTTCTGTTTCACTGGTTTGTTTCTTCTTTCTGCCCATAAAGATCTTGTTGTATCTCTGCATGCACTAATACCTCCATAGGTTTGGAGGATCAAAGCTCGAATACCATTGTAATGATCCCAAGTCAAATTTTTTTCTTGCAATCACTAACTAACCCCTGATTTGATTCTTATTAGTTGTGTATGCAGGTTGACATTAACACTTAACACTAAACACTTTCCATGAATTATTCCCAAATTCCCGATCATCTTTCCATTAAATCCACTCACTTCCCCTTGTTGCATAATCATTTGAGTGATGTCTTCTTGAGATTACTGTTCTTGGTCTGTGAAACCAGGAGTTCTAAGTTCTAAATCTATTACAAACAAATTTTTCTGTGGAGTCACCAGTTTGTTTAAGATTGAAAACGTCAACGTAATTTCGCCCAAAAAGTGTTTCTAAAGCCTATTATTATATAAGACTAAATAATACTAGTAGGTGGGACCCCCTTGAACTATTGGAGATCAGATTTGTTCATTTTCGATGTTATGATGATGTGCTACAAAGGTTTACATGGTTTATGAGATATTGTTGTCGTTGGTATGAGTTGAGCTTTGAAATGTTGTTCCTTCATATTACTACAACCTGTTATGATGATGATGTGCTACAAAGGTTTACATGGTTTATGAGATATTGTTGTCGTTGGTATGAGTTGAGCTTTGAAATGTTGTTCCTTCATGTTACTACAACCTGTTATTCATTAAATGGTGTTTATTCTCCCTACACATGCACAACAAACATGTTATTGAAATTATATGAAAGGCAATTAGAGGAAGGAAAAATACTATAACACATGCAAGGAAGGGACCTAGTTCTACAATACTACCTACATGAAATTACTTGTTGATTGTTGTTAAACCCTAGCTAACAAGAAATGGCTATGAAATTGTGTTGAATCACATGATTTATATGTATATGGTTGAAACGTTGGTGGCGCACTTGGCAAGTGGTATTGTAAATGGTCATGCAATGGGTAATGGAATTATGTAGCCGATATACATATGGTACATTTGATAGTTTGAATTTCGATGGCACATTTGACAAGTTAGTGGTGCTATTGGTTATGCAATGGCTGAATTATATGGGATTTGAATTATGTTATGGTGTAAGTCATGCTATGGGATTTTAATATGGTGATAGTCTCGATACATGTTGATTAATAGTGTTAATGGAGAATTGTTGGCATGTATTGTTTGAGTTAATGAGGTATGGGTGGAGGCGATGTGCATTTACTGCATGCCACCTTTACCCTTCCCATTGGTCGCCACCCTAGTCAGACTATTGTTTGATCTTGCTACTGTGTTCACTCTCCATAATTTTAGTAGGGTGAAACCACTCTGCCACCTCTTGTCTTAAGGATTTTGATTAATAGGTATGTCCTTTTTTTTCCATTCTTTACTTCACTCTGGTTATGAAATGATTACTAGATCATATGTATGGGTTTTTGTTTTTCCTGAGTGTTGCAATTGTTTGAAATTTTGGTTCTTGAATGGAAAATGGATGGTTCTTCCTGCAATATTTTCAGTTTGTAGAAGTTATTAGTATTCCTGGTGATAGCTCTCTGTTACTACTGGCTTAGTTGGAGTTCTTTTTGTTGTTGGGTTGCTTGTCCAGCTGTGCCCACACATGCGCAACACTTGTCTAGTATCTGGTTTCTTATGTGTTTAACAGATGAAAGCATTCTTCATCACTGCATTTTGTTCATTTGAGAAATGGTCAATTTCCTCACCAAAAGCCACGAAATGGCTCTCTTGTTCTTACTCGGCCTCGTCATCACCTCAGTGCTGGGGTTGTTTTAAGAACCTCAAGGGTTACACCCTGTGTGCATTAAGATTCACTATCGATCGGGTTGAAGACTTGCTCCTCCATGGTAGCCCTCCTGTCTCGGAATTGACATATATCTATGAATAATGCTTGGTCCCCTCTGTGTATGCACTGCTAGTATCAGGGTTTGTCACCATTAAAGGAAGTTGGCTCTAGATTTCCTTTGTTAGTCATAGTGCGAACCGTTAAATCTACAAGTCTGAGGGTGACATGGAGCACCAGCCTGGCCTGTAGTGTTTACCACTTGTGTGTTGGATGGTTGTATATTGCCGATCATTTTGAGTACAAAATCGTCCAGTTGGTTATGTGACAGTCGTGTTGGTATGGAATTTAGTTACTTCCTCTGTGATTACAACGACAAACCTTACATTTCCAATGGCACTTCTAAAGTTCACAGTCACCCACCTTGTGTCAAATAACTCAGTAGTGTTGATGGAAGGGCCTCTGCCCCGATTTGATGAATGCATGGCTATGCATAGCCACCACAGCTTGTTCGGTTGATTGATTTCCTACCACAGTGGTGGATTGTTGGTTGTTATACAGTCACTAGTATTTGCGCTTATGATGTTTTGGATGATGGCTGGCATTGGTTACAAGTTCTTGGTGTTGTTCGGATGCAGGAGCATCACTCCAAGCCACTTACGCACTATCCAGCCAGCACATCAAGCATGTTCAATGGAGAGGAGAGGCACATCCCTCTCACTTTCAAATTTCAAGTTTGAATTTATTGTATTAAATGATTGTAAGGATGGTAGAGCCAAAATCCATGCATGTATGCAGGCTTAAGATAAAGATTTCCTTAAATAGTTGTAAGGTTGAGATCTAGATCTAATTCACACTAGATAGCCATTCAATGTAATTGAATGTAAACTAATGAGAGTTGGTGAGGATGGAGGGAAGCTTTCGAGGAGCCCCCTTTTGTAAAAGTTCTTCTTTGTATCTAGTTAGTCGATAGAGAGGCAGAGAAGAATATAAAGAATAGGGAGAAGAGAGGAGAGTCGAGACTCTATTGTAGTCTAAGCTCAAACACATTGTAAAAAGGAACTTCATATTAATACAAACAAAGCAGTTTTTCCTACATGTTGTTGTTCATGTGTTAGTGAGTTCATGAATGAATGTCTTTATGTGTTGATGATATGTTGTAGATGTATGTTAGATGTGAATTTGCAGGGATAGGTAGATTTTCCTATCTATGAGTTCTTTGATTTCAGGTTTGGGTTCTTTGAGGCTTCATGCAAGAGGTTGCATGAGAGAACATTGTGGGTTCTGTAAGCTAGTGCAAGGAGTGCACTTCTGAATTCTATGGAATTTCAGAGAAAGACGTGCTAGGAGGGCGCACTAGCTGAAATCATTGACTCAGGGAGAAAGCCTCAAGGTTGTTGAA
Organism: Picea mariana; assembly: GCA_032191745.1. Classification (NCBI taxonomy): domain Eukaryota; kingdom Viridiplantae; phylum Streptophyta; class Pinopsida; order Pinales; family Pinaceae; genus Picea; species Picea mariana. Next base: position 27,655 of record JASDQU010816991.1, on the reverse strand, counting down.
CACCTTGAAGGAGAAACTATACAGAGAAGAGCACAGAGAGGAGAAGCAAAATTGTTGAGAATTTTGTAAAGGCTCTACTAGGAGGGCATTGAGAAAATGCACAAGATGAATTGAGCAGTGCATAGAGTGCACTTCTGGATTCTGCAGAATTTGGCAGAGTTGTGCCAAGAGGGCGCACCAAAGGAAGTATTAGACACAGGGATGAAGCCTCAAGGTTGTTGAACACCTTGGAGGTAAGACTGTGCAAAGGAAGGCATGGAGATAATAGAATCACTAAGGGTTCTGTGGAAGCTATGCCAGGAGGGCATTGAGCAATTGCATAGAGTGCACAGAAGAACTCTCTTTTGAGTTTTGAGATAAGGGAAGTGTCACGAGGAAGACACTCACAGGATTTATGAACATCCTCTAGGCTCAGCAAGGCATGCTTGAGCGGGAAGTTTCAGAGAAGAGCACTTCCACCCCTTCAAGGAGAGGAAGGGACATAGACCATTGAGGTTCAAGCAATTGAAGCCCAAGTAGGAAAAAGACCTGTGCAAGGAGTGCACTAGGCTAATATTTAGGTGAAGTGGTGATAGACAGCCGTCGGAAGGCTCGTCAGGCACAAGGAGTGTGCAGAGGTGAGGACTTGTCTCAAATTTCTTAAGCTCAGAAGAGATAGCACAATTGCATGCAAGGACCCTGCAAGGAGTGCAGAGGTCAAGAAAACCCTTTGGAGGGTTCAGAGTTTGAGAAGCTCAGGAGGAGGAACGCCTCTTAGAATACAGGTGGGAGCCAAGGTTACAGGCTTTGTAGCAGAGACAAAGGCCAAGGCCTTTTGGGAGAAAGAAATATTCCAAGGGAAAGGAAGAAGGCCATGCTCAAGGTAGAGCACAACTACCATTAGATCAGCTGAAGAGACGAGATCTGGACCGTTGAGTTTTAGGTCCAAACAATAGAAGGAGAGAGTGCAGAAGATTAGATCTGGGCCATCAGATCTAGCACAAAGGACCGAGAGTTGTCGGATCCTGAACGAACTCATATTTCGGGAATTCAGGGATTGGTGTGACAAGAGATTTTGGAGTCACTGCATCGTGAACTTCTGGTTCGTGAAAACCCAAAAATATCAGGAGCCGTTGATTCCCCTTTGGAGCGAGGTACGACATTTCAGCAATTTCGATGACAAGGAGCTGGGGCACTTTGCATTGAAAACCCTGAAGTTGCAAAACACGACACGCTCTTGGAGTAGGGTTGTGATCATGGAGGAGGCAACCACTTCGACATTTTGGCATTTCGGAGTTCGGGGTTTGGAGCGGCAAGTGATTTTGGAGTCACTGCATCATGAATTTCTGGTTCACGGAACTCCGAAAGGATTTGGACCGTTTGATCCAACTCATCGAGAGTCGTTGGATCTCCTGTGAGAATTCCCATTTCAGGAATTTGGGGATTCATACACCAGGGATTGGAAAGACAAAAAATAGGGGGAACGCTTGCATCGCGGCTTCCCAAATCATGAAAGCCGGTAGTGCTTTGTCGTGGACCGTCTTTTCGACATTTCGGTATTTCGGGACCTGGGTGTTCGAGAGGCCAGGAGTCGGGAGATGCGGAGTCCCGACACGCAATATCATGAAATCTTGAAAGCATTCGGAGGAATATCACGAGCCAGAGCTGTTGAGCCCATTTCGGCATTTCAACTTTTCAGGGTTCAGAAAGTAGAGGAGGCAGTAGATTGGGTCGCTGCATTTCAAACTCTCAGTCTCCGAAATCCCGATACAGCCAGGACCGTTGGGTTGAGGGAGAACTCTATTTCGGGTTCGATGAAAAAGAGGTGAAGACTCACACCTGGTGCATGTTTGCGCAGGTGGGGTTTTCAGAAAAGGACCTGTGGATCAAATTCGTGGGGTTCCGATGAGGGCCTGAAAGAACTAATTCGGTTCTGCGGATTCA
>JASDQU010816991.1:5585-18968 GCA_032191745.1 Picea mariana | reverse complement strand
AGTCTGCAGCAGAGTGGCAACTCAATGCCACAAGAGAGGAAGAAGATGGCATGGGAGATCTAGTTGGTCTACCCATTTTCAGAAAAGAAGTGCAGCGGAGAAGACTGCATAAAGAGAGCCAGCCACTAGATTGGTTGGACGAGATAATTGAGGAGATCAGAAGGCTGATGATCAAATCAGTAGAAGCAGTCAACAAAGGGAAGTTGAGCAGAGGAGAACCTCCCATAGCAGCAGCAGCAGCAAAGCAGTGGAGCAGATGGACAACTCCAAAGAACTATTTGGGATCCAGGTGGATTTCAACAACGGTGCTGGGAAGCTCATGAGAAAGAGCTCATGATTTTTGCAGCAAAGGAGTATGATGCAGGAGCATCGCTCCAAGCCAGTTACACGCCAGCTAGCCAGCACATCAAGCATGTTCAATGGAGAGGAGAGGCGCAACCCTCTCACTTTCAAATTTCAAATTTGAATTTATTGTATTAAATGATTGTAAGGCTGGTAGAGCCAAAATCCATGCATGTACGCAGGCTCTAGATAAAGGATGCCTTAAATAGTTGTAAGGCTGAGATCTAGATCTGATTCGGACTAGGAAACCATTCAATATAATTGAATGTAAATTAATGAGAGTTGGTGAGGATGGAGGGAAGCGCTCCAGAAGCCCCCTTTTGTAAAATATCTTCTTTGTATCTAGTTAGTCGGTAGAGAGGCAGAGAAGAATATAGAGAATAGGGAGAAGAGAGGAGAGTCAAGACTTTTTTGCAGTCTGAGATCGAACACATTGTATAAAGGCATTTCATATTAATACAATCAGAGCAGTTTTTCCTACATGTTGTTGTTCATGTGTTAGTGAGTTCATGAATGAATGTCTTTATGTGTTGATGATATGTTGTAGATGTATGTTAGATGTGCATTTGTAGGGATAGGTAGATTTTCCTATCTGTGATTTCTTTGATTTCAGGTTTGGGTTCTTTGAGGCTTCATGCAAGAGGTTGCATGACAGAATACTGTGGGTTCTGCAATCCAGTGCAAGGAGTGCACTTCTGAATTCTATGAAATTTCAGACAAAGACGTGCCAGGAGGGCGCACTAGCTGAAATCATTGACTCAGGGAGGAAGCCTCAAGGTTGTTGAACACCTTGAAGGAGAAACTGTGTAGAGAGGAGAAACAAAATTGTTGAGAATTCTGTAAAGGCTCTTCCAGGAGGGTGTTGAGAAAATGCACAAGATGCATTGAGCAATGCATAGAGTGCACTTCTGGATTCTATGGAATTTGGACAGAGTTGTGCCAGGAGGGTGCACCATAGGAAGTATTAGAGCCAGGGATGAAGCCTCAAGGTTGTTGAACACCCTGGAGGTAAGATTGTGCAGAGGAAGGCACGGAGATAACAAAATCATTGAGGGTTCTGTGAAATCTCTTCCAAGAGGGCATTGAGCAGTTGCATAGAGTGCACAGAAGAACTCTCTTTCGAGTTCTGAGATAAGGGAAGTGTCATGGGGAAGACACTCACAGGATTTATGAACATCCTATAGGCTCAGCAAGTCATGCTTCAGCGGGAAGTTGCAGAGGATGTCACTTCCACCCCTTCAAGGAGAGGAAGGGACAAAGACCATTGAGGTTCAAGCAGTTGAAGCCCAAGCAGAAAAAAGACCTGTGCAAGGAGTGCATTAGGATAATATTCGAGTGAAGTGGTGATAGAAATCCATTGGAAGGCTCATCAGGCACAAGGAGTGTGCAGAGGTGAGGACTTGTCTCAAAGTTCTTAAGATCAGAAGAGATAGAACAATTGTGTGCAAGGACCCTGCAAGGAGTGAAAAGGTCGAGAAAACCCTTTGGAGGGTTCAGAGTTTGAGAAGCTAAGGAGGAGGAACACCTCTTAGAATACAGGCGGGAGCAAAGGTTACAGGCTTCGCAGGAGAGACAAAGGCTGAGGCCTTTTGGGAGAAAGAAATCTTACAAGGGAAAGGAAGAAGGCCATGCTCAAGGTAGAGCACAACTACCGTTAGATCAACTAAAGAGACGAGATCTGGACAATTGAGTTTCACGTCCAGACAATAGAAGGAGAGAGCGCAGGATATTAGATCTGGGCCATCAGATCTAGCGCAAAGGACCGAGAGCCATCAGATCCTGAACGAACTCATATTTTAGGAATTCGAGATTGGCGTGACAAGAGATTTTGGAGTCACTGCATCGTGAACTTCTGGTTTGTGAAAACTCGAAAATATCAGGATTCGTTGATTCCCCTTTGGAGCGGGGTTCGGCATTTTGGAAATTTCGATGACAAGGAGCTGGGGCACTTTGCATTGAAAACCCCAAAGTCACGAAATGTGACACGCTCTTGGAGTAGTCATGTGGTCACGGAGGAGGCAACCACTTCAGCATTTCGGCATTTCGGAGTTCAGGGTTTGGAGCGACAAGTGATTTTGGAGTCACTACATCGTGAACTTCCGGTTCAAGGAACTCCGAAAGGATCTAGACCGTTTGATCCAACTCATTGAGAGACGTTGGATCTCATGTGTGAATTCCCATTTCAGAAATTTGGGGATTCAGACACTGGGGATTGGAAAGACAGAGAAGAGGGGGAACGCTTACATCGTGGCTTCCCAAATCACGAAATCCAGTAGTACTTTGTCATGCACTGTCTTTTTAGAATTTCAGTATTTTGGGACTCGGGTATTCGAGAGGCCAAGAGTCGAGAGATGTGGAGTCCGGACTCGCAATATCGCGAAATCCCGAAAGCATTCGGAGGAATATCACGAGCCAGAGCCGTTGAGCCCATTTCGGCATTTCGACATTTCGGGGTTCAGAAAGTAGAGGAGGTAGTAGATTGGGTCTCTGTATTTCAAACTCCCGGTCTCTGAAATCTCGATACAGCTAGGACCGTTTGGTCAAGGGAGAACTCTTTTTCGGTTTCGATGAGAAAGAGGTGAAGACTGAAACCTGGTGCATGTTTGCACAGGTGGGGTTTTCGGAAAAGGACATGTGGATCAAATTCATGGGGTTCCAATGAGGGCCCGAAAGAACTAATTCGGTTCTGTGGATTCGAAGAAGAACGATCCTATGTGGATCTCGGCCCAAGGGCAAGGGGGTCTGCACCAAGTGGTATCAGAGCAACAGATTTTTTGTTTGCATATCACAGACAAGAGGAGGACTGTGAAGGGATACAGTCTGATACCATCAAGTGGTATCAGAGCTGATATTTTATTTTGTAGACTTCAGGAGAAGGAGACATCAGGTGAAAGAGGAGATAGAGTGTTGAAGCTCTGTGGTGATTGTTCACAGATGCGCAACAGTCAATAGACAGTCAAGAGGACTATAGGAAAGGCTGGAAGCACTCACGGTTGCAGAGTGACAGCAACAAGTTTGCTAGGAGGGTAGATAGGAATAGGAAGATGGCTACTAAAGGCCATGGGCGAGGTCACAGGGAAGACTGCAAGAAGAAGAAAAATCCAGAGATGGATCTGGAACTCAATGCCACAAGAGAGGAAGAACATGGCATGGGAGATCTAGTTGGTCTACCCATTTGCAGAAAAGAAGTGCAGCGGAGAAGACTGCATAAAGAGAGACAACCACTAGATCGGTTGGATAAGATAATTGAGAAGATCAGAAGGCTGATGATCAGATCAGCAGAAGCGGTTAGCAAAGGGAATTTGAGTAGAGGAGAACTTGCCATAGCAGCAGAGCAGCAAAAACAAAGCAATGGAGCAGATGGACAACTCCAAAAAACTGTTTGGGATCCAGGTGGATTTCAACAGCGGTGCTGGGAATCTCATGAGCAGGAGCTCATGATTTTTGCAGTAGAGGAGAATGATGCAGGAGCATCGCTCCAAGCCAGTTATGCACCAGCTAGCCAACACATCAAGCGTGTTCAATGGAGAGGAGAGGTGCAACCCTCTCACTTTCAAATTTCAAATTTGAATTTATTGTATTAAATGATTGTAAGGCTCGTAGATCCAAAAGCCATGCATGTACATAAGATTTAGATAAAGGTTGCCTTAAATAGTTGTAAGGATGAGATCTAGATCCGATTTGGACTAGACAACTATTCAATGTAATTGAATGTACATTAATGAGAGTTGGTGAGGATGGAGGGAAGCGCTCAAGGAGCCCCCTTTTGTAAAAGATCTTCTTTGTATCTAGTTAGTCGATAAAGAGGCAGAGAAGAATATAGAGAATAGGGAGAAGAGAGGAGAGCCGAGACTCTGTTGCAGTCCAAGCTCGAACACATTGTAAAAAGGCATTTCATATTAATACATTCAGAGCAGTTTTTCCTGCATGTTGTTGTTCATGTGTTAGTGAGTTCATGAATGAATGCCTTTATGTGTTGATGATATGTTGTAGATGTATGTTAGATGTGCAGTTGCAGGTATAGGTAGATTTTCCTATCTGTGAGTTCTTTCATTTCAAGTTTGGGTTCTTTGAGGCTTCATGCAAGAGATTGCATGACAGAATACTGCAGGTTCTGCAAGCTAGTGCAAGGAGTGCACTTCTGAATTCTGCGGAATTTCAGACAAAGACGTGCCAGGAGGGTGCACTAGCTGAAATCATTGACTCAGGGAGGAAGCCTCAAGGTTGTTGAACACCTTGAAGGAGAAACTGTGCAGAGAAGAGCACAGAGAGGAGAAGCAGAATTGTTGAGAATTCTGTAAAGGCTCTACCAGGAGGGCATTGAGAAAATGCACAAGATGCATTGAGCAGTGCATAGAGTGCACTTCCGGATTCTGTGGAATTTGGACAGAGTTGTGCCAGGAGGGCGCACCAGAGGAAGTATTAGACCCAAGGATGAAGCCTCAAGGTTTTTGAACACCTTGGAGGTAAGATTGTGTAGAGGAAGGCATAGAGATAATAGAATCACTGAGGGTTTTGTGGAAGCTCTTCCAGGAGGGCATTGAGAAGTTGCATAGAGTGCACAAAAGAACTCTCTTTTGAGTTCTAAGATAAGGGAAATGTCATGGGGAAGACACTCACAGGATTTCTGAACATCCTATAGACTCAGCAAGGCGTGCTTGAGTGGGAAGTTGCAGAGGAGGGCACTTCCACCCCTTCAAGGAGAGGAAGGGACAGAGACCATTGAGGTTCAAGTAGTTGAAGCCCAAGTAGGAAAAATACATGTGCAAGGAGTGCACCAGGCTAATATTCGGGTGAAGTGGTGATAGATAGTCGTCGGAAGGCTCATCAGGCATAAGGAGTGTGCAGAGGTGAGGACTTGTCTCAAATTTCTTAAGCTCAGAAGAGATAGCACAATTGCATGCAAGGACTCTGCAAGGAGTGCAGAGGTCAAGAAAACCCTTTGGAGGGTTCAGAGTTTGAGAATATCAGGAGGAGGAACACCTCTTAGAATACAGGTGGGAGCCAAGGTTACAGGCTTCGCAGCAGAGATAAAGGCTGAGGCCTTTGGGGAGAAAGAAATCTTCCAAGGGAAAGGAAGAAGGCCATGCTCAAGGTAGAGCACAACTACCATTAGATCAGCTGAAGAGATGAGATCTAGACCGTTGAGTTTCACGTCCAGACAATATAAGGAGAGAGCGCAGAAGATTAGATCTGGGCCGTTAGATCTAGCGCAAAGGACTGAGAGTCCTTGGATCCTGAACGAACTCATATTTTGGGAATTCGGGGATTGGTGTGACAAGAGATTTTGGAGTCACTGCATCGCGAACTTTCAGTTTGTGAAAACCCAAAAATATCAGGAGTCGTTGATTCCCCTTTGGAGCGGGGTTTGGCATTTCAGCAATTCCGATGACAAGGAGCTGGGGAAATTTGCATTGAAAACCCCAAAGTCGCGAAATGCGACGTGCTTTTGGAGTAGGACTGTGGTCACGAAGGAGGTAGCCACTTCGACATTTCAACATTTTGGAGTTCGGGGTTTGGAGCGGCAAGTGATTTTGGAGTCACTGCATCGTGAACTTCCAGTTCATGGAACTCCGAAAGGATCTGGACCATTTGATCCAACTCATCGAGAGCCATTGGATCTCATGTGAGAATTCCCATTTCAAGAATTTGGGGATTCAGACACCGGGGATTGGAAAGACAGAGAACAGGGTGAACGCTTACATCACGGCTTCCCGAATCACGAAAGCCAGTAGTGCTTTGTCGTGGACCATCTTTTTGGCATTTCAGTATTTTGGGACCTGGGTGTTTGAGAGGCCAGGAGTCGGGAGACGTGGAGTCCTGACTCGCAATATCGTGAAATCCTGAAAGCATTCGGAGGAATATCATGAGCTAGAGCCGTTGAGCCCATTTCGGCATTTTGGCATCTCGGGGTTCGGAAAGTAGAGGAGGCAATAGATTGGGTCGCTGCATTTCAAACTCCTGGTCTCCAAAATCCTGATATAGCCAGGACCGTTGGGTCAAGGGAGATCTATGTTTTAGGTTCGGTGAGAAAGAGGTGAAGACTCACGCATGGTGCATGTTTGCGCAGGTGGGGTTTTCGAAAAAGGACCCGTGGATCAAATTTGTGGGGTTCTGATGAGGGCTCGAAAGAACTAATTCGATTTTGCGGATTAGAAGAAGAAGGATCCTGTGCGGATATCAGCCCTAGGGCAAGGGGGTCTGCATCATGTTCACACATGTCGCATTCTATGAATGGTGTTTTGCAAATTAAAATAATGGGCATGATAGCTATGGTTTTCTTTGGGGCCGAATGACTACTGAATTGGATAACTATAGAAAGTATGTTCCCTAGATCTTTGTGATTGTTGGTTGTATGCACCTGAGTGTGCACGACATAGTTGATCACGGGTGAATAAATCCAAGAAATCTTATATCTTAGCACGATATATTGAGTTATCATCGTGGTTGTGTGTTTGTTGTGTGAAGTGGAATTGTTGCACCGAGGAGTTTTGTTAGTTGCGCATTGTTTGCAGTATAGATAGATGGTTCTTATACTCAGGGATACCCATAGAGTTTTAATCATGTTAATTATTGCAATTGACCACTGGTTAAAGTAGGCGTGTTATTGATAATAGTCGTGTTGGATAGGTGGCCCAGTTTTAAGTCATATTGAATTGTTTTTTTTTTATGGCATAATTACATTGCCTGGGCAAATTACTCCTGCATAGATGGTGTCTAAATGGTGGTTGTTAGTTGTATGATTAATTATCATCTCAGGCATGACAGTTTGGTCTTAATTATTGTGGATACTACATATATATGTGAATGAATATCATCACATTTTTTATGGGCTATATTGCATTAATAATGACTTCATTATTATTTTGAAAACATGACTTTGAGTAGAGTTGTAGATTGGAGAAATACATGGCAGTATTTATGTAATTGGAAATGGGTATTGTTGTTAATTGTTATGGAATGCAGATTGTGTAGATGAAGGGAACAAATCCTCTTACAAATTGTATGGAAAACTTACTGTTTTGTAATGGCACTGTGTTGGATTTTTTATTAATGAACAGTAAAGTAGTCAAATGTACAAGAATTGTTATTTGTTCAAATGATTGTTGGTGGATGCATATTTTCTTACTGCGGAATGTTTTATTGATCGCTTGATTAATTTCATGAACAGTAAACATTATATGCCCTTTCCATTATCTCACTTTCCACTAATTACAAACACTTCACATATCCTATATTCATTTTTTTCACTCCTTGTTCTAATATTGATTACAACCAAGAGAATTTATGTGTTAGGTGGATGAAGTGGAAGTGTCTTGAGTGGATTGTAGTGAGGTTTTATTGTGTTTGTTTACAGTTGATTGTTGTTGTTATGAGCAGTGGCCACTTCATCTTCCCTTGCATTATAATATATTTTCTCTCAATACGAACCCCTCACATATCCCAGAACACTGTTTCACCCCCCTGCTCGTTGATTAACATTAAAAGAATTTGTATGGATTGGATTGCATGAACCTGATACATTCTGAGCCAAATCTATTCCATATTTTTAATATTTTTCATGCATGGTTATTTAAAATACTATATTCTAATTGATTATACATGCACAATGAGGTTTTTCAGTAGAGGAATCCATGGTCGAGGAAACAGAGGTAGAGGTAACTGGAAACAAGGCCCAAGAAGGCCCCGGTTCTCTATACATTTTGACGTTGATTCATAAGAGCTTGGTCAAATGTTTCATGCATGATTCTTTGACTGGAATGGGTAGGGAATATTCTGAACTAGGCCTAAAAGGCCTCCTTTCCAAGCCCCGCAAACCCTCGGTATCCTTGTTGATTAACATTAAAATAATTTGTATGGATTGGATTGCATGAGCCTGATACATTCTGAGCCAAATCTATTTCATATTTTTAAGGATTTTCATGCATGGTTATTTAAAATACTATATTCTAATCGATTATACATGCACAATGAGGTTTTTCAGTAGAGGAATCCATGGTCGAGGAAACAGAGGTAGAGGTAACTGGAAACAAGGCCCAAGAAGGCCCCGGTTCTCTATACATTTTGACGTTGATTCATAAGAGCTTGGTCAAATGTTTCATGCATGATTCTTTGACTGGAATGGGCAGGGAATATTCTGAACTAGGCCTAAAAGGCCTCCTTTCCAAGCCCCGCAAACCCTCGGTATCCTTGTACCTCCTCATGTCTCCTTACAACCTGAGGTCCCTGAAAATGATGGATGGAAGGATATTGTCCACCTGATAGTCTCCCAACATCGTGGCTGGCCCAACTTGACCTTTCCTACTCCTCCACCTTTGAACCCCATTGTCCAAGATGCCCCTAACCACTCTCCAATGAAATCCTCCCATGCTAGCAAGAGGTTGAAGACTGAAGCCCACCATGCATTTGACAAAGGAAAAGCCATTGTTGCCCCTTATTCACCCTCCATTGACTCTGACAAATCCGTGTCTTCACAGATGCATTTGAGGGATGATTTTTCCCACGTGATCAGTGAGATAAAGCATAAAGGCTCTGCCCAGCCTAAGGAAAATTTAGGAAAATCAAGAGGTGACAGTAGCAACCAAGGAAGGGTTGCATCACAGACTGGGAAATATGGCTTTTAAATTTTACGTTATCTATTGTTTTATGAAAGTTGACTTCATGGATTTTGGACAACATGTTTTATTTTGTATATATGAGTATTATTTTGAAATATTTTCAAATTTCATGAGCTAAAATTGCCAAAAGTAAATATGCTGAGGAGAGGCACAAGGAGGTGTGTTTTCTTAACTAATGGTTATGTTATAATTGTTATGATTGTTATTAACTAAACAGAGTCACAAGGGTTCCCACCTACTAGTTATTATTTATTTATGACTATATTCTGATTATTACTTTTCCCCCCTAACTAAAGTTAGTTGAGTCTTTAGTTAGCTTAAATAATGAGTTGGTTCAACTACTTCAACCAATTCTAATTTGTTAAAAGAAAAAGAGGAAGGGAGGAATAAGGGGAGGATAGAAGCACAAGCATGTTAAGGTTTTCTCTTGAGTTTATGTTGAGATAGTTCATTTTTCATTCGTTCATATATTCATCACATCCTAATTATCTTTTGTGATAGCATGGTCTTATTGTAGAAAACAATATTCAAGGTTGAATCACATCATTCAGACACTTGTTATTCAGAGGTGTTGATCTATATTTTATAGTCTGTGTAGACTTGTTTTTTTTGTAAATTAACTTTCATGACTGATAAAGGATATTGTGCAGAGTCGAGTGGGCAGCAATCTGTGGCAATCGGATCCAGCTTTTAGAGTTCAGTTTTGGTTTTCTGTGAGAGGTCCTTTTGTATGTTCGATCGTGGATTTCTAAGTTTGACTTTGGTCCAAGATTTCTGTATGAGATTTTGTAAAGAAATGACTCTTTGATGAATTGGAATGAAATAAGGGATTGTTTTATGTCTCAATTGTCTTGATTATCATCTTGGTGTCTTTACTTCTGTTCTTACATTTATTTCAACAACTGACATATTCAGAAAATTACATAAAAAATAATTTTCCAGTAAGCTTTTTTTTGATAAAAGACTAACCTAAGCACTCATAATTAATACTTGTGAGTTAGGATGTTATTGTTTTTGGATATAAACATAGGGTGATATTCCTGTCTACTTTGCTTTAGCCAAGTGAAGTATGAAAATGATTGAGTAAGATCAATTCATATATTTTCCTCAACAAAATGTACAGAGATAACTCGGATATCCAATATTATAACAGAAATGTATCAGAGATGCAACCATAAACAAAGTTATATAGTAATACACAATTTTCTATTAATGAGTGAAAATGTACGAAGACTATAAAGTACAGAGTGAAAGAATTGCTAGAATGGTAGCATCTTATCTCTGAGAAGAGATGCGACGGCTACTCACATCCATGAGAAGATGGTTTTACAATGAGTCTCCTAAGGTCGTTTTATCATAGATAAAATCTAAAACCCTAACCTCGGAAGATGAAAAGCCAACAATTTTGTGGACCCCGTTTTGGGTAGTTTGGTGTATCAACTTTCTGGGGGCGTAACTTTGGCATACGGTCTCTGTTTGGGGTGCATGATAGCTCGTTGGAAAGGTATAGTCAAGGAGATTCATTTTGGGGGCTCAATCAGAGATGTTGTCTATAATTGATAAGATCGATCCCGAAAAAACTTCATTCATGCCCTCAAAATGGCCCCCGAAGTTAAAAACTGCTAAAAATAGTAAATTGCCAAAATTGCAAGAAAATTGTTTTGAGCGAGTTGGAAAATGTAGGTGGCCACCGATATCCACCTACATCACAGAAGGATAAGGTAATATATGCATTACAAAAATGGTAAACGGTTCTCCCGATATTTAAAAAGGGGTATTAGGAGGATGCAACAAATCCAACCATTATATCTAAAGACATGGTATCTAATCATAATCCCATGTGGGAAACCAAACGAGGACACAAAGGGGTAATGAGGATATAAATTCCCCCCCAAAAAAAATCAGATTCTAGTAATGTGCAAGGTGAAAACTGCAAATGGAAGTAATCAAGGGTAGGGGCATTAACGAAAATCTCCTTAAGTATCAGTGAATGGTGACATAAAAATGAATAATTTTCACTATATGGATGAAGCAGAGGGCTTGTGATGCATGATAATCCAAAAAATACCAATAATAAATGCATGTAAGAATAAATGCATGCAACTCCAACTCTAGGATGGAGACTAGCTAGAATCCCAATCCTTAGGTGGGTTAAGTGGCATGGGAACCAAAATGAAATAGGGATCATTATTCTAGGGAGCCCATGAAAGGAAATCTCACTTATCGAGTAGATGGAAAATTAAAAAAATGGAGGGGCATGTCCATCAATCCAAGTGAGGGGGTTCCTATAGGAATTTTCCAGAGAATGAAAGTCAAATGCAATGAATTGAAAGGAATTGAACTATGTTAAATTCCAAGGGAGACCCATATCCATGAATATAAGAGGTTATCCATGGTGAATTCCTATTCATAATTCAAAAAATACCATATCATAAAGGTGATTAAGTAATCGAGACAAGTGTGTGGGAATTTAGATTAAAAATATTCCTACTTTAATGATTCTTGGAAAAATGGCTTCTAGTTGAAGTATCAAAGAAAGAAATTTTGAGGTGATGAACTACCAAGGGGGAGGGGCTAGAGATACCCATCCCACGAGGTTGATCATGTGGAATTTATGGTAAGTGTGGTGTCACCAATCTATTTTTTTATTGAATAAAGTAGAATGTTGCAGTATATGGTATTGATCATCAAATGTATGCAATGTGCAAACATTGCACTGATGAGGCCAGTGGGACAGACTTCCCAATGAACAAGATGAGAGTATGCCCAACCTAGGCCAATGGGGCATAGGAATAGAGTGGATAGTGATTAAATCTGAAATTGGCCAGAGGATCCATCATGCCCCCAAGCATGAGATTAGGTATGGGTAGGTAGGCATGATGCCCCATAATGTGTGTATATGTAGCATGCAAGAAGCATATCCCAGATGAAGGACCTACACATATGCATTATGGATGTAGTTTTGGAAAGACAAAGGTGTATTTACAATCTATTTGATATTACATATGACTTAGAGGGACTCAAATTCTAGGTTTGAAAATAGGTTAAAGTGTCACCATGCCAAGGATCATCTTTGGATATGGTGAAAAAAATCTCATCAAGAAAATATTTCGATTCAACAACATATTGGTTGGAGGGACTAGAATATTGTAGTAAAAAGTAGGAATGATGATGCATATTGTCGCAATGGTAATCTAGCTCGATAAGGGGCTCTGAGATGTCTTCATCAGAATGAAAGATGAGGATGTGAGAACCAACACTACCAAATGAGGTGGTGGGAGATGGGGTAGTGAACCCAGTATCAACACCATGGGAAAGAGAATTATGGTTCATATATGTGACATCTATAGAGGTAGATTGAAGACTGGTGGATGAAGGCTCCATCGATGTTGAGATCAAAGAGACATAGGGCATACAAGGGATGATTTGATGTACATCAATATAAAATGTAGCATTTTCTTATAGTTTCAATCCCATGGAATTTGAAAGGTACATGATTTGCATGGAATTATCATCAATTTTCACATTAGGGGGGACAATTCTAGCAATTAGTTTACTATTGGTTTGAAAAACAATTATCACCTGAAGGAGATGTCCTCTACTACAGGGGTTTGGTGTTCCTGGTAGGAGGAATCCAACTGATGAAGGACCTCAAGGGAATCATGCAATTGGGGTATTTTAGGAAAATGATGAGAACAATGGCCATACATATTTCAAAAATCACATGGATGATTCATATTCAAATACTTAATACACTTGGATGATGATTTGAGAAGAGTAGATTGCATAACAGGTGTGGAATGACTTGGTTCTAAATCATTAGCATTAAGAAGTTATTTCAGTTTAAGGATCCTAGGACAATTATTGGTGGTGTGGCCAGTGAGATCGCATAAATAGCATGGGGGTATGGCTCCAGGTTCAAGGTTTGGGATGGCCATGGCTTGTCCAGGATTATCGGTGCCCCCTTTCTTCTTTCCTTTTCCCTCTTTTGTGATTCCTTTCCTAGTTATAGGAGGAGTAGACATGGCCTATGTAGGTTCCCTAGGAGGTACATGGGTAGTTCCCATTATCTAAAAAAGTGTCAAGGAAAGACATTTAATTGGTTCAAAGAAGGGAGGTGGGGTAGGAGGATACAAGTAGCATACAAGGATCCCTAAAGTAAGATTGGGAAAAATCAATGTAGCCATATCTAGTGTACTAACTATTCTCAAATGAGGAAATAATAAATGGGTTTGGGAAAAGAAATATATTTGAGGAGGATTTCCCCCTATTGGTGGTGTTAAAGATGTAGGAGATGAGGGCTCAGTAGAGGGATATGAAGATGAAAATGCAAGCTTATTATATGACGACACCATACAAATATTGGATGAATTTGGTTGGCTAAATACCAGTGGATTCATCAATCTGTTGTTAGAAATCTGCA
>JASDQU010816990.1:16764-26939 GCA_032191745.1 Picea mariana | reverse complement strand
TGCACAGACTATTGAAGTAAGTACTATTACGCCTCATGTTATTCTAACAGCATTAAGTAACCAGAGTAACCTAAGTTATCAGAACACTCGGAGCACTGGTACAAGTGGTTCAGTGCATACTCAGTCAGGAACCCTAGGAAGATCTATGGCAGATGAGATGAGGTTACCCACCTTTAGGGGAGATGGATCTGAAGATCCTAATCAACATTGGTTCTTATGAGAAGATGTATGAAGTATTAATAATGTCACCGATGAAGCTGTTAAGAGAGCTCAACTTATTACTACCCTAAGAGACCGTGCATTGAGCTGGTACATGAAGTTTGTCCAAGGAGTTGTCCAACTGAAACCATTGAACGAGATCAAGACTATGTTGATTCAAGAATTCAAGAAACCTGAGTCAGATTCGCAGTGCATCACAGAGTTGAAATAAATCAAGCAAAAAGTAGTGGAACTTGTTTGGGAGTTTGATCAGAGGTTTAAGACCCTGACGGATCATTTGAGTTTAAATTAACAAAATAAAGAATGGTTCATTGTTTCCCTCTTACCACACATCAGATTCCCTCTGATGCAACAGAACATCGCTTCACAAGCTTGAGCATTGGAGATCGCTATGAAACTATAATCAGCCCCTATGGGAGAGTCCAACTCAGGTATTTGTCAAATTTTGAGTCAGCTAACTAGGTTATCACTACAGGTTGAAGATATGAAGAAAGATAAGAGAAAAGAAAAAAGAGAAGATATTATGTGTATCATATGCAAATCAAAAGGTCATGATAAGGAGCATTTCCCTCTATTCCATGAGTACTTGGCTTCAGGAGCCTTGAGCCCTTTGAAGCAGGTTACTCTACCTTGGTGCGAAGTATGTAGAAATAGACATTGCCCTGGAGAATGATATTACATGCAAAAATATGTCCAGACAGCTACCAACCTTTACTGCACATTCTGTAAATCTGTGGGGCATGATGACAAATATTGTAGGGCTTATGACCTCTTGCATAAAATATCAAGAGACACATATAGAATACAAGGCGAAGTACAACAAGAAGGAAATACTACGCAGTTTAACTCCCCAGGAAGAGGAAACTTCAACCCTCATGGTGGATTCAATGGAAGAGGACGAGGAGGAGGTATGGGCCGAGGTCGAGGTCAGATCATTTTTTATAATTGCACACAGCTAGGTCACTTGGAAAGGGACTGTCAGAACCCTTATACCACTTGCAATTACTGCAACTCATTTGAACATGTCATAGAATAGTGTCCTGCGTTGTTAGCCAAACTTCAAGAAAGACGAGGAGGGAACCAAAAAGTACAACTACTCTCAACAGAACCTCGCAGAGTGGATCCTAGAGTTGTCGTTATCACTAGAGGAGGCACTACTACACAAGAAGACAGGGTGACTTCGGGGAAGATTATAGAATAATCAGGAGTTAGAAGAGCTAAGGAGAAGACACGGGACTTTGATCCAAAGAAAGAGAAGAAGGCATTTGAAGAGGCAAGAAAAGAGTTTGAAAAATATCAAGCTTCTTCATCAAAGGTGCAACCAGAAGTGAGAGAATGTGGAATGCCCCTGGCCTTTAATTAGTCTTCTTCGCCTGGAGAAGGAAAAGAGGTAAGCAGACTTATGAAATTCTTATGTACTTGCATTAATTTGATTAAGGATGAAAAATCTATACAAGAACTACAAAATTTGATCAGACAGTATGAGATAGGAAGGGTAGATCCTCTACTGAATAAATCAATACATCAACTATCCAAAAAGAGAAGGACAAATAAGGAACTACACCTTAATGCCCAAATTGGAGATTACGATATAGATTATGTGGTCCTCGACTTAGGGTCGGAGGTCAATGTTATGACGAAGCAGACCTGGGCACTGATGGGAAAACCTAAGTTGATATATTCCTCTATCAGGCTTAGGATGGCTAATCAGTAGGAAGTAAGCCCCTTTGGTAGGCTAGAACATGTCCCTGTGGACATCGACGGGGTAAGAACATTTGTGGACTTCGAGGTGATTGAGATAGTTGATGATATTTGTCCTTATCCTATGTTGTTAGGAATTGATTGGGATTTCAACAATTCCACTATTGTTGACTTAAAGAAAAGAATAATGACATTTTAAGGTGATGGCCTTAGGGTCATTGCAAATCTGGATCCTGACGAATGTCAAAGATACACAGAACCCATCAGAGAAGAAGACTGTGCATATGAGATAGAGAATATATATAAATTGACAGCAAGACAGCAGGATTACATTAACCCTACAGCAGATGGGAATTTAAGCTGGTGAAGTGACCGCGCATGCTCATCGGACTCAGAAGAAGCACTGGAGAACTGGAAGAATAAAATGTATGAAGTTTCTGCGCGGAGATGTGCTAGATTCACCAAGGAAGTTCGTTGGATTGGCACAGAAGTAAGTAACTTGCCCACATTTGATGGTTTAAATCATTTAGAAATGTTACTAATAGAATTTGAAGAAGTTGTACCAGTAAAACAGATATTGTTGGCACTGGATGAGGCTTTGAAAGCTACTCCAGCAAGATGGTGGGGGACACATAAAAAGAACATCGTGGACTGGATGCAATGTTGCACTTTGATGGTAGCACAATTTTCAGACAACATTGAAGAATGTGAAGTTCGATACACAGGTCAAATATGTCTGAAGGACCATGTGCAAAGTTGTGAGGAGGCTTGGGGAAGCATTCCTCAAGAACAGTGGGTGCATAAGTTCATAAATACTCTAGACACAATGCCTATCAATTGGTATCTTCAAGAGGAACTGTGCCTCACCACTTTAGATTTGTACAGTATGACTCAGAAATTTATAGCTACATTTTTATTTGAAAGTCAACATCCCATGGTGGATCGAGAATTATAGGTTGTCAAACAGAAAGTCTTTGAGGAGGCACCTAGCCTCCCTGTGGAGCAAGAAGAGGATGAATTGACTGCACCTCTTCAAAAACTGAAAGGATGTTATAATATCAATGTCGATGAAGATGATGATCCTATGAATGTGAACATCGCAGAAACAGAAGGACAAAGAGATGTAGAAGTACCAAGAGTCGAACTACTTTTCATTGGATAGTCAATCAAAATCAAGAAATTTAATATTGGAATAGAGCAAGCACCTAATATTGATAATGTTGGAGATTACTGGGATGATGCCACCATTGATAAGATCACAGAATTACTGCATGAATATCAGGACTTGTTCCCAACCAAGTTCACTTATATGAAGGGCATAAAATGGCCCATGGGAGAGATGAAGATCCCTTTGAAACTAGATGCAATGCCAGTTAAGCAGAGACCCTACATATTGAATCCCAAATATAAGGAGAAAGTTAAGATTGAACTAGACCAAATGCTGGAAGCAGGAATCATAGAACCTGTTGAAGAGTCAGAATGGATTAGCCCTATGGTGGTACAAGATAATAAGATGGGAGAGATCAGGATCTGTGTAGACCTCAGGAATTTGAATGATGCATGTTTGCATGACCCATTCCCTACACCGTTTATAGAAAAAGTGTTAGATAATGTAGGAGGACAGGAGGTATATTCCTTTACAGATGGATTTTCAGGTTAACACCAGATCAGGATTGGCAAGGAAGATCGCCATAAGACCACATTTGCAACATAATGGGGTTCCTAATAGTACACAGTGATGCCTTTTGGATTGAATAATGCACCAACAATCTTTTCCAGGGTGGTGGTTAAAGCATTCAAGGAGCTTTTACATAAATTTTTGGAAGCATATTTTGATGATTGGACTGTTTTTAGCCTATTGCAAAATCATATTGAATGTTTAAGACTAATGTTGGATAAGTGCAGGCAATGTCAAATTTCCCTAAATCTGAAGAAGTGCGTCTTCTTTTCACCCTTTGGAGTGTTTTTGGGTCATATTGTGTGTAAGCAGGGGTTGCTAGTAGATCCGTCCAAGATTTCCATTATTGTTACACTACCCCCTCCTACTTCAGTCAGATAGTTGTGCACTGTGCTGGGACATACTGGATACTACAGGAAGTTCATTAAGGGCTATGCATAGATTAAAGCACCCATGGAGAAGCTTCTGAAGAAAGATTGTTAGTTTCAATGGACAGAAGAATGTCAACAAAGCTTCGACACACTGAAAAAAAAAATGGTTACTACACCTATAATGGTTTTCCCATATTGGAGCAAGGAATATCATGTGCATGTCGGTGCATATTCTATTGCATTAGGAGCAGTGTTATCACAACCAAGAGCAGGAGATATTGACCACCCATTGGCCTTTGCTAGAAGGAATCTCTCAACAACTGATATAAATTACACCACCACTGAGAGAGAAGGTTTAGCCATGGTGTACGCGCTATCGAAGTTTCGTCACTACTTGTTGGGAGGCCACTTTAAGATGTTCACTGATCACTCCACATTGAAATGCATAGTAAACAAGCCAGTGTTGGGTGGAATAATATGAAGAAGGCTATTGTTATTCCAGGAATATGATTTTGAGATTATGGTCAAGCCAAGGAGAATGAACAAGGGACCTGATCATTTGTCTAGGTTGGAGCATGGAGAGGAACCTACTAGTTTGGAGGATACACTACAATATGCACAGTTGTTGGCCATTATAAGGGTTGATGACCACTTCGTCGAGATAGTCCAGTTCTTGTCAACAAGAATGGCACCTAGTGAATATACAATCATCTAGAAGAAATAGTTGGTAGTGTGCACTGTAGATTTTTCACTTATAGCTGGATAGCTATACAATATGGGACCTAATGAAATCCTAGGATATGTGTTATGGAGGCAGAAAGACCACTGATTTTATCAAAATCACATGAAGGCATCATAGGAGGACACTACGCAGGGAAAGAAACAGCACAGAAGGTCCTTAGAGTTGGCCTCTGGTGGCCTACCTTACATAAAGATGCCAAAAAATACTATAAAACTTGTGATGTATGCCAAAGAGTTGGGAAACCCTCCCAAAGAGATGAGATTCCTTTAGCACCACAACTGACTTTGCAGGCATTTGAGAAATGGAAAATTGATTTTGTGGGACCTATAAACCCATTAGGGAAGTGCACAGGAGCTAGATACATCATCACTGCGATAGAGTATTTGACAAGATGGGCAGAAGCAAGAGTAGTTAAGGACTATAGTGCAGCTACAACTGCGTGATTTATATTTGAGGATATCATAACCAAGTTTGGATGCCCGAAGACCCTAATGAGCGATCAAGGCACACACTTTATTAATAAGAATATTGAAGCTTTGACTTGGGAATTTAAAGTCTGCCATCAGAAGAGTACTCCTTACCATCCACAAGAGAACGAGACGGTCGAAGCTTTCAATAATATCTTGGAGACAACGCTAACGAAGATTTGCAGTGTGAACAAGGATGACTGGGATTTGAGAGTACCAACAGTGTTATGGGCCTATAGAACTACTTGCAAGAAGGTAACAATGCAGACCTCCTTTAAGTTGGTGTATGACCTAGAAGCAGTTGTCCCTATGGAATATTTGGTTCCTAGTCTCAGAATTGCAGCATTCACAGATATGGATGACACTGGCGTTGTTCGATAGAGTCTTGCGTAGTTGTGTTGACGGGTGAAATTGACCACTCGTCAACTGGAAGAGTGAATCCGGTCCGGGGTTGTCTAATTAACCCAAGACATTTGGAGTGACTCACTCTGAAGGGTTTAATGGCTCCATTGGCCAATGTAAAGTCCTAAGGGAAGCAAAAAATAACTAGACGAAATGCAATAAATTACTAAATAATAATCGCTGAAATATATATGTACATCTAAATATATATATACAGTTTAGCTAAATAATATTTATATAGTAGTTCTATTTACCATATATACAATATGTATAAATCACGAGTTTTAATCTGAACTCATAAAAAATCGAATGTAAAATGGTTCTTTTAATGACAGTAATAAAGAAAGCAAAAGTACTATTTGTTTTTGGTTTGTTTTTCTTGTTTATATGCATTCATAAGATCTAATATTAATCTACTTAATTAAACAGAAAGATATAGACAATGAGAATTATACTATATGAAAGAACTTCTATAATAAGTATGCAAATGAAATAAAAGAACAGACTAACCTATTAATGCATCTAACGTCTATATAATAGAGAATATCCAGCCACCTTATCTGAGAGATAAACCTGCAACGAATCTTAAGATTGCTTCGAATAAGTGCGAAACAATATGCTGGAAACTGAGTTTTGATAACAGAACGTATAATGGAGACAGTCACAGTGATCTTATGATTTACAAGTGACTACAGTGAGATAAATCTTCTTGTAAGAACTAGTATTTAAACATTCAACAGAAAATTAGAGATAAATCTCATAATTTGAATTGAATCGATGATCACCCTATATTGTATCTGAAACATGACATATGGACAACATGTAAAAATGAATTATCTCAACTCATAATAAATCATGAAGACAAAAGCTATCACCATCTACTATCACATCGAGATAAACAGAACTTAAACTAAGACATCATACACAAAAGCTAAAGCTGTAATATGCATTATGTTCCATTCAATTCTGTGTGTAATTGTCCATACTTCAGCCCCAGGCCAAGATGCCTCTGTTTACAAAATGATAGGTTTATAAAGGCCTCAGGAAAGATAATTGTTTATGTTCCTGAGATCAAATATTTATTTCAAAAATAAAGGGGGATGCAACCACCCTGATTCTACTAAATCCTCCAAAACTAATAACAGTTCATTTATGTTCATACAAAATGCATGACTGTAAGGTCTCAAGGATGCCTCAGATATGGGTTGTTGAATATCCTGAAAGAAAAGGAAAATAGGAATATTTTAGATACATTTTCAACCACTACTTTACACAATTCGAATTAACATAACTGGCTATAGAATCTTGCGATTATGTAGCTAGTTATTATAGTAAATGAAATCTAAATAAAAAAAAACCTAATTTTAACAATATAATCCTATTTTAAAATGAAGAATCATACCTCCAACTAATGAAATCAAATCATATCAGGTAACCTTGGAATTCACAATGGTTGTTGCAGCCTCCACATTTTTAAATATTACATTGCTTGTAGGTTTATTTGAATTTTTTGACATTCATTTGGATGTATAACTTGTTCATGGGCCTTCTCTATAGCCTTTTGATCGAGAAAGGGTTTTTTGTAGGAGGCTGAGGCACAGGCCTGAATAGGTGGGAAGGGCACCGTAGCAAGGTTTGCAACAGAATAAAATAAAATAAAACGCTCATCTTACCCAACACAAAATTTTTGATAAATTTACCTCCAAAAGTTGAAGCATATCTATGCAATGGTCCATTGTTTGGAGAAATTTCCCGCAATGAAGATAAAACGGCTCATTTTGGTTCTGGTTTTTAAAGGGTTTGTTCTAATTCGCAACGGTTTGCTCAGAATCTCTCCCGCAAAATCGTGTCTCCAGCAGGCAAAAAAAAATGAGATTAAACTCTGCTAACAAAAGTGTAAAACTTCAGGGCTTGTAGGGAGTCCTGTAGCTTGAATCAAGAAATCTTATATAACCTCAAGTTGGACATCACCTACCTTAGCCCTATACCCATTGAAGGAGAAGGCGAATTCTTGGGCAGTTTGTAAATTGAAACCCTGAAATTTTCTAAGGAAAACGAGCCAACCAATACTCTCCAGATCTTCTCTGGCATCGTCATATAAGAGCAGAGTTTGAATTCCATTAGGTTCGACTCTCAAAAGAGGAGCCATACTGGACGAGAGGGTAATCAATCAAACACAGCGTGCAAGGAGGGTTTGCAAAAACAAAACAAAGCCGTACCCCGAGCCCAAGAAACACCAACAGTGATCGGTGTATGAGGAGAAAACTCATAATGATAAGATGGGTGTTTAATTGAAATGCAAGAAAAGAAGGTTTGCAAAGCCCAAGGCTAGTCTTGGGAATGATGTTTGCCTGCAAATCATAACGCCACCTTTGCATCTAGTATGAGTCTAGGACCAAAACATTAAAATGAAAAATGAGTGTGCATCGTGGGTTCTATCACAAGGTTTGGGTGAGTCGAAAAATCCAAGACTTAGCAAAAGAAATGTAAAGCCAAGAACCAAACAAAACCATACCAAAAATCAAATCATGGGGGTCCTTTGATTCATGTAACCATCAATCTCTCAGCATGTTTGATGTTGAAAGGATCGAAACAAAGAGAGTAACTCTTCATGGTAAGGAACCAACTTCATTAATAAACTGTATGAACAACTTGCCTTTGACGAAATTTTAGAACAGAAAGGTAACATAGTCACAAATTTTCATGCTTCGTATTCATGCTTCCAGTCATGAATGAAGCATGAAAGATAATAATAGGAAAAAGTGACAACTTAGAACTGTCATTTCAAAAATTGCGTCACAAAGAGTAATAAAAACAAATGACTTTGTTTAGGCAACTATGTAGATCAATTAATTGATATAAAAAGTCAACAACATTGTTGAGCTGTCAACAATGGCGACATGCTGGGAGAAGCAGTTATCTCTGCAATACGAACTAGTTCGGGTTAGAGAATTCTGAAAAACCTCAAATCGAAGAACAACTGCAAGGTTATTTGAACATCTTTAAAAATCAAGACACATCCCAGTTTCAGATACCTTTCTTTTAAAAGAATGAAATCTGGTGACAATCTTAACAAACGAAAGCCACGATATTTAAGTTAAAATTTCCAATACTGTTGATAGGGCCACTGCTGCCAGCAGGCGTCCATAGCCTCAACAGGGATATCAATTAACCCACTCTGACATCTGTATCATGCCCAAGAAATTTCAAATCAGAACGAAGGATGCTTTTGGCCAACACAAGGCTTATACCTGAGAATTTTCTTTTACCTGACATTGCTTCACTGCCAGCAGGCCTGTTCAGTACCTCGGCAAAGTTATCTTGACATCATGCATGCATTTACCTGCTGCCAGCAGACCCGTTCAGTGTCCCGATGGGTTTAGAAGCACTTCCCACAGCTCTCTGAGAGTTTATTCACATTATGATATAGTTTTAAAGATATTCAATAGAGCGGGGTGACGCTGAAAATTCTGTTTTTTTAACACAACTTAATATTTCCACAGGCCTTTAAATTTTTCTAGCAAACTTTCATCAAGATCTAAAAAATAGTTCATTGATAGAACTAATTTTTAAGGACAGGGAGACGTCATTGAGTTTCTTTCTTAAAGAGCAGGGATAGCGTAAAGAGACTTTTTAAAGATATTCGTGAATACTTTCAAGTGCAGATTGAAACCAAGGAATCGACTTTCAGACAAATGACACCTTTAACCAACCTACAATTTCAGAGAGGGACAACAATAGATGTCTCGACAACCTTTGACAACTATTTTCGAGATGAAGCATTGTGTTCCCTTTTTCTGAGCTAGATTGTAATACATGGATGTTTGACTCAAAAGGACCGATGAACTAAAATGAAAACAAAACAAAACAGCAAAGAAAAATTGGAAAGCAAAGAAATCAAAACAGAAAAATATGTACAAAAGGTGTATCTGAAAACATCATGCAAAAAATCTTTTGGGAGACTGAAAGAAAACAGAAAAATCTTGTTTGATGTGAAAGAAGTCCTACTCGTGGTACCTTGGGTCAGGGTTGAATTTACGATTTAGATTTATTTATCTCTTTACTTTCCATTTAAAATTTTCATAATAATACTGCAGCTTTGAAAAGAAATATTCAATGAAAAGTAGAGAGAAAAGGATCATGCGGACTTCCCTGACAATAATCATGTTATGGTTCTCGTGGTGCGCCCACTTGCATTCATGACTGCATTATTACAAAGAGAAATAGTGAGGAATAAAACGGAAAGAAAACCTATTCCTAAACCTACCCTAACTACTAAACAAATCAGAATACTATGTGAAGTCATGCTTCCAATGTAGCCATCGGAGTAACTCCAATCCTGCAATGGAAACAAAATCAAACATTACTAACAAGAATGGTAATATATCAAAAAATGACATAAATATATCACACTTACCTTCATAATCATTATTTAGAAACAAAGTAAGCATGATCTTACCATTCCCTCAAAAATTCTTGATGTATGAATCCTCCAGCCATTGTGCAATCTTGTCGTGATAAGGGTCATAATGGCATGGGTGAGTGTAAGTAAGTTTGAAAAACTTGTCAAGATTACGAGGAAATGAAATAACCAT